>MKEJ01036008.1:0-13837 GCA_001753735.1 Embelia ribes
GTACCTACTTGGTTGTGTGTTTTTGTTTTTGTTTTTTTTTTTTTTGATCATTTTTATGTAAAATGCCAAGAAAAACCAAGTAGCGATGGACCAGTGATTCGGGACTACTTGAGATGAAGTTCACTCGGGTAGTTTGTCATTTATTTGCATTTATATTATCTTTCATAGACATTGTTGGCTTTATGCAGGATTTGCTTATTGAAGTTTAAGAAGTGATGTAAGGCCAAAAATATGATAATAAAGCCGAATTTTGATTTGTTTATGTTGACATGAGAACACTGATGTAAACTCATTTATAATTCATGGTGGTATTTAGCTTTTTATATATAATTTATATCCTTGTTGTTATTGTTTATATTGGGGGCGCTACAGTTGGTATCAAAGTTCAAGGTATGCGATAACTTTGGGAGTCGTAAGTTGTTGGGTCTATCGGATAGGAGGCCTTAAGTGAGCTACGTCTAGAAGATCGGGGTAGGCATCTAGGAAACTTGATTGCCTTAGATACCTTGTGTGCCTTGTTTGCATCAATCCATATATTATTATTTTACTGTACATGTTTTATATTTTAAAACCGATAGCCTGTTGTAATGGATGTCAACAATTAGTTCTATGTTTGATAAATAAGGGACACTCTATAGGCCCAACATGAATCTCTATTATTGGATGAAGTTAACAATACGTTATTTAGGATTTGCATACCTGGTTTTTCTTACTTGTATAATGAGAATATGGGATTGATTATTCTGTGATTTTATCCTATAGATGGCTTGTAAAGGATGTGGTAGATGAGGACATGTATGTGGAGGTCATGTTGGATAGGGTAGTCATGGTATTTGTGGCAGGGAACAAGCAAATCTTCCCCCAGTGGCGTAGGCACACCCCGAGGAAGATGTCGCATAGTAGGGGTTCAAGGAGATATTCCTGTAGCCCCTGCACTAGTAGCAGGAGTAGCTGGGGTGCTCCAGCACCCGTTATGGTAGGCATGCAACAGATAACAGCCATTGCATATGCAGTTAGGGTGACGTTCCAGATAATGGGTGTTCAACTTACTAGAAACCCGATGGTTAGGGCTTAGGCTATGAGAGCTCAAAAGGAGATTTGGAAAGAGGGGGGGGAGCAATACCCCTATCTTTCATGGAGGTACAAATGCAGAGAGAGCGGACACTTAGTTGTCCAATATGGAGCATCATTTCTACATGTTATGGTTGACCGATGGGGTAATCATGGTGATGATAGCACTACAGTTCTTGCGGGATGGGGCAATCGAATGGTGGAAAGGGTATGCTGAGATATTTGATATTGGGGAGCTGACTTGGGAGGGATTCAAGGATATGTTCCTGAACATATATTGCCGACAATTGTATAAGGATAAGAAGGTGCATAACTTCCTGAATCTGTATCAAGGTACTTGGATGGTGATATAATATTCGATGGACTTTATGGATTTGATGAAATATGCCAAGGCTTATGTACCTACAAAAGGCGGAGAAGATTAGACGATTTGTGAAGGGGTTGCGATCCTGTATATGCCGAGTGGTGTTGGTGGTAAGACCGACTACATATGATCAGGCAGTAGCATTAGCTGGTGAACAAAAGGCTATTTATCTACAGGAAATGCGGATAAAGAAACAAAAGGGGCAACTTACTTTGGGATTTATTCAAGGATAATGTCGATGGAAAAAATCGGAGGAAACGGTAATAAAAAACGGAGACGAGAGGATGGGAATTTGCATGGTCAGGAGCAGACAGTTTAGAGACCTCTTAACTTTGGGACTGGGTCAATGGATTTTGGTTATAGGACATGCCATAAGTATAAGCATGAAGGACATCTTATTCTATATTATCCTTTAATGAGGTGTTATGAATGTGGAACTATGGGGTATAAACAGAGAGTTTGTCCAGAGACAACCAGACATACCTAGATTACTAGGTTGCTTCGACTCAACCCCTCGTACAATGCCAGCGCCGGCCATAGCCTCAGTTCAATTAAGAATGGTGGCAAGTTGTAGTGGTCAGAATGGGAGTGGGAAGTGATTTTCGGCATCTATGTTCCCATGAGCTACATAAATGCATATGTATGCTTTTTAGGAAGTCCCTGCTACTCCAGCAGAGATATCCGTCATTCAAGATATTATGTTATTTCAGTCATCTTGTGCACGTGTTTTGTTTGTTACGGGTGCATCTTATTCATTTATTGTGGCAGGGTTTTCCAATCCTTGGGGTTGAAGCTAGAGTGTCGTGAGTTTAGTATGATAGTTGATACATCTTTGGGCGTTGGGGTAGTTCTGAGGTTTTTGTATTGTCGTTGTTCCATTCTTATTTCTAGTAACAAATTCGAGTATGATCTGATCATTCTAAACATGTTTGGATTCGATATTATTCTGGGTATGGATTGGTTGTTGGCCAATCTTGCTGTGATCGAGTGTGACTGTCGTCAAGTTACATTGTTTCCTGATGAAGGAGTAATCGTTTAGTATATTGGTGTCTCAGTTTGTAGGATCAACTAGAAACACATTCAACTGCATTTTGGTAAATTTTTCTATTGCAAAGACTATGGAGGTACATCTTGAGTTAACCCCAGTTGTTCATAACTTTCCTGATGTATTTCTGGAGGATCTTAATGGCTTGCCACCATGTCGTTAGGTAGAATTCACTTTATATCTCGTTTCGGGTAAGAGACTTATCTATTTGACACCATATCGTTTGGCTCTTGCTGAAATAGAGGAAATAAGAATACAAATTAATGATTTACAAAATAAAAGATTCATCCATTTGAGTACATTGCCATAGAGTGCATCAACATTGTTCATACAGAAGAATGATGGATCGATGAGGATGTGTATTGATTACAAGAAGTTGAATCGAGTTACGAGCAAGAATAAGTATCCGATGCCAAGAATAGATGATTTGTTTAACCAGTTGAAGTGTCAAAGTATTTTTTGAAGATTGATATTCGCTCGGGGTATTATCACTTGAGAATCCGAAAGGAGGATATTGAGAAGACTGCCTTTGGGACTTAGTGTGGACATTTCAAATTTCTAGTTATGCCTTTTGGTCTAACGAATGCTCCAACAGTATTTATAAACCAAATGAACAAAGTGTTTCGTGATTAACTTGATTCAATTTGTTATCATATTTATAAATGATATCCTAAGGTATTCATGGACTGAGGAAGACACCGGGAGTACTTGAAGGTCGTATTGTTGATACTACGAAAGCATCGGTTATATGCGAAGTTGTCGAAGTCTGAGTTCTAGTTTTAGGAAGTGAAGTTCTTGGGGCATATTGTAACAACCAAAGGGATAGCAGTGGATCTATGAATGGTAGAAGTAGTGTCAGATTGGGAGCGACCCAAAAGTGTCTTCGAGATTTGTAGCTTTTTAGGGCTAGCAGGTTATTATAGGTAATTTGAAGAGTCTTTCCCGAAGCTGAAAAAGTTGTTGACTACAGCTCCGGTATTGATTATTCTGGAAAGAGGAATGGGGTATATGGTATATTGTGACATATCGAAGGAAGGTATGGGATATGTGTTGATGCAGATGGAGAGGGAAGTCACATACTCCTTTAGACAGTTGAAGGTACACGAGCAGAACTACCTGATGCATGGTTTGGAATTGGGGGCAGTTGTATTTACATTGAAAAGTTAGAGGCACTACCTATATAATGAGAAGTTTGAGGTTTTTTCA
Organism: Embelia ribes; assembly: GCA_001753735.1. Lineage (NCBI taxonomy): Eukaryota > Viridiplantae > Streptophyta > Magnoliopsida > Ericales > Primulaceae > Embelia > Embelia ribes. The sequence goes on from MKEJ01036008.1 coordinate 3,687, forward strand.
TATTGTAGTTCTGGGAAGGTATGTAGAATGTTATAGGCATGAGGTTGGCAAAGAGTACTGCCTATCACCCATTGACAGATGGGCAAACGAAAGAACTATTCAGATATTAAAGGACATACTTTGAGCTTGTGTGCTCATATTTGGGGGAAGTTGGGAAGATTACTTACACCTAACCGAGTTTCTATATAACAACAACTACCATTCAAGCATTGGAATGGTACCGTTTGAGGTATTGTACGGTCGGCCATGTAGATCTCTGATATGTTGGAGCATTTTGGACAATCGTTATTGTTTCAGCTCGAAGTAGTTCAATAGATATCAAAGGTAGTAAATGCGATCGACAGAGGTTGGTGATGGCACCGAGTCGTAAAAAATGTTACGCCGATAAGAGAAGGTGCCCATTATTGTTTGAAGAGGGATACCATATATTTCTAAAGGTCACACCTTGGAAATGGGTAATGCAGTTTGGGAAGAATGGCAAACTATTTCCAAAGTTTGTGGGACCTTTTCAGATAGTCGAGAAGATTGGAAAATTGGCATTCCATTTGGCTTTACTGCCGTAGCTAGAATATATACACCCAATCTTTCACATGTCGATGTTGCAAAAGTATGAGCCAGATTCATCCCACATGATTGATTACTCTGATTTGATGGTAGAAGAAGATGTGACTTATGTGGTATAGCCCGTAAGTATCATGGATCGAATGAAAAAGGTACTTCGAGGAAAGGTGATTCTTCTAGTTCGTGTGCATTGAAAGTATCACGGGATTGAAGAACAAACTTGGGAGCGTGAAAAAGAGATGTGGTCTGAACTATTTTCAGGTATGGTCTGAACTTCAAGGATGGAGTTAATTTCTTCTAGGGGAGAGCAGTAAGGCCTTGGAAACATAAAAGACTAGAATTGTAATTTTATTCAAAGGGAACTAAAAGTTAATTCTGTGTTCCCCTTCTCGTTTTCATTTTTATGTTCTTTTGTCAAATACAGAGAGAGAAAGAGAGAGGGGATAAGAAGAAAGGGCAACAAAAAACCCTGCAATCCGAGAGGAAAATTACATTCCTTGACAATCCAAATGCAGATTCGGACTACTTGTCTTGCTTTCATCGTTTTGATGTAAGTATTATTCCCTATTTTTTATAGTTGTTCATACCCTTATAGTTTCAAATTCATCAAAGTTGACTCATAATACTGAATTGATGGTTTAGATGATTGTTATATTGAGTATGTTTTGCTCAATTTTGATTGTAGTCTCGAGGTTGGGTGATTAGCCGAAGAGGAGAGGGTTAAGGGTGATCTCCGAGCATTTTCAAGAGAAATCGCTCATTGTTGTATAATGTACGCAATGGAGAATGGATTCAATAGTAATGAAATTCATGTTTTAGTTGTTTAGACATATTTTATTGTCGAAATTCTGATGTTTTTGGATAAGATTTTGGTTATATTTCATTGATGGGACTCGTGTTTTGATCCAGATGAGACACTATTTCATTCAGATGAGATTAAAATCGTTTGGACGAGTTCCCCTGTTATGATTTGATGTTTTATTTTGTGCATTATTGGACGGAAACCCTTATAATAATGGGATAAACATATTAAATATTGAATAGGTCAAAGATGAAACTTACTTATAATTTTGAATGTTGTTAGGTATAGGAGTACGTTTGTTCTTTGGCCTGTTGCTAGGTATTAGATTGTCCGGGAGTGTGTCGGTTGTAGCAGTTTAGTACCAACCTTGAGCAGGTTCCATGAGAACTCAGGATTGAGGGGGCGATACATAAGCCTTTATACGCCAAGCCTCGGGATACGGTGCCCGAGTGATCAGTCGTGTCAGAAGTGTCATTTCATTATTACATGCAAATTGATGTATAGTTTAGTTGACTGAGGATATACATAAATAATTCATATTTTTCTGCTTTATGAATTATATCGATTTATTTGTTATTTCATCAATATTGGAATATATGCCTTACTCATACCTACTTGGTTATATTTTTGTATCATTTTTATATAAAATGCCAAGCAAAACTAGGTAGCAGTGGACCAATGATTTGGGAATAGTTGAGGTGAAGTTTACTCAGGAAGTTTGTCATTTATTTGCATTTATGTTATCTTTCATGGACGTTATTGGCTTTAGGCCGAATTTGTTTATTGAAGTTTGAGAAGTGATGTAAGGTCAAAAATATGATAATAAGGCCGAAGGTTGATTTGTTTATGTTGACATGAGGACACTGATGTAAACTCGTTTATAATTCATTATGGTGTTTAGCTTTTTATATATAATTTATATCCTTGTCGTTGTTGTTTATATCGGGGCGTTACATTGTTATATGTACTCATGTCATACATATAGTGCAATCTCATTTTTATAGCAAAGCTGATCGTCAAACCATATTACTTTCTCATTCTTTTTTCTTATGCATTGTTTTCTAGGTGCGGTGGAGGGCGTTGAGCATCTTTAGATGCATTTTTGTTTATTGTATACATTTTGATGCTATAGCAGGCGTTAGCGGAGTCATAATGCGGAGTTATTACTCCTTGTTGTTGTAGCAAGAATGAGTTGTAACTTCTTTTATTATTTATTTTTGTCAAGTATATAGCTTGAGGCGTTGTATTTGTAAACTGGCAGTTTACTTTTTTATTTGAAGTTGTTGTATAGAGTTAGCATTGGCCTTCTTTTCATTACTATTGTTGTTCTTTACACATATTATTGTAGGTTGGCTAAATGTATAATATTATTGTTATTGATACGATTGTTGTAGTTATTGCATAGCATTACTCTGCAGTAGCGATTAGATGTTGTAGCAATGATGGCGTAGAAGCTTTTCATTTTCATTTCTTTTTCTTTTTCTTTTTTTCCTTTTCCTTTCCCTTTACTTTTCTTTTTCTTTTTACTTTTAACTCATGTCTCTAGGTTTCTTGGAATTCGGGACGCTACATTACCAGTATTGGTGGATTGATTTTAGATACAGAGCTTGATAGCTATTGGTGTTTAATTTGTTAAGTTTAGCTAGTTAGAATGACCAGAAGAAAAGAACTAGATTGAACCTCATAAATTCTCTTGGCCTCCATGTATGCCAGACTAATATTTATAAATAATTGTGCAACAAGCTTCCGAAATGTCGAGCTCGTCGATATCTCCTTGTGGATACCTCTGCAACAATATACATTATCAGCTGTAAGAGTTGTGTAGGAAGTTAAGAAGTGAAGCTAAAAAGCTGGAAAGTGTTAAACTGCAGATTTACTAAAAGCTGGAGCCATTAGTAGCCGTTAGTAGGAGCAACTTTTTTATTATTTTACACTGTTCTCCAATATGTATTGTTTTTAATGAAGTTAGTCATATGTGAAATCACAATTTCTTTAATATGATGAAGATAAGAAACTTGGAGTTGTTTTGTTAACAAACGCGAGAGAATGCTGTATATATTATATACACATACTAGAGAATGGGAGATACACTACTATTGTTAATTTGCTGGGATGTTGATTTTCATAGGCACAAGCCAGATTTTTTAATGCACTGTTTTTTGCTAGTATGACAACAGAAAATCCGAGTAGAAAATGCATTCCAAAATAAATAAATGTTCAAGCGAGTGATATGTAAAAAAGGGTTGATTTCCGACATGTTCCGGTATTTTATTTTTTTTTTTTTGGTATAACCATTCGGTATCCGGAAACCACATTGGGCTTCGATTAATCCGAAATCGAGCCGGTCAGGACCACAAAGGACGATAAAGCTCTCCCTACCAACTACAGTGTAGTATTTGGGGGTTAATAACAATGAATCTTTTTTCCCCCGCCCCCCTATTTTTGACCTTCCTTTTTTTCTTTTCTTTATCAATTTGAGATGTGTGCATCTGTTTAAAAAATTGATGGAAATATTTTTTATTGGCAGGAATTTGATGGGGTATATGGGCCAGCGTGGCACTGTGTAGTTGGTTCAAGTTTTGGATCATTTGTGACACATTCAGTTGGAGGGTTCATGTACTTCTCCATGGATCAAAAGATTTATATCCTCTTATTTAAAACCACTGTACAAAGAGCTGCAGGTTAGAACTCACAACCATACTTCATCATAGACAAATATGTAAGCTTTCTTTTTTCCGTTCATTGTTGTTATGAACTAAATTATCCAGATCTTATTATAGCTTATAAAGGAAATTATAACATTGTAACTATTTTCAACCCTTACAGTTTACCCTTACGGAACCTTGTGCACTGAACCATCTATCCGTCTATCTATATATATAACAGTTTACCCTTTTAGTGTTGGGAGAGTTCATTTGAGTTTAATCCCCAAAATATAGGATATGACGGCAGCTAGAATTCCACAAGTCACAACCAACTTCTTCTTCTTTTCTTTTTTCTTCTCCTCTCATTATATTTGACAATGATGATTTATCATTTTTTCGGTGATGATAATGAGAAACATGTTTATTAGCATCCGCTAATAATTGTGACTTGGGCTATTATTTTTCAGCCAGTGCATTGAATCTGCTAGTACGTCATCTTTTATTGAGTTTCATTTCAAAAACATGATTTATTGCCTATGTTTCTGAACCGTTATTAGGCCTTTAGTTGGCTTACAATTGCTTATAAGGCATAATAATGGGGAACAACTTTGGCAAATTTAGTGAAGAATTATTTGAATTTTAGGCCACATATTTTTTCGTTTCTATAAAACTTGGTAGTTCACAAACTTTAGTACCAAATTTCAACCCCGTGTCCCATCAGTCAGTTCATTTGAATTGAGAGTAATTGTTGCAATTCATTTTTTGGGATATCACCAAACCTGCTAGGTGAAAAATAAATGCAAACATACGGGAAGGTGGCAGACTACCTGGCAGTAGTGTTGAATGGTTTTTGTTCAATCCATTTAGATCATTAATTTTCAAATCAGCAGCTGAGATTAAATGTATATATTTTAAAAAAAATATTAGATGAAATAAGCTTGTTTAATATCAACCGTTGATCCGAATATCAACGGTCCATATGCGCCGCCGGATAGGGGCTACCTAGCACTACCTATGCCAGGCAGCCCCGGTTTCCACGAATGCGTACTCTATAGTTGGGAGATTATTGGAAATGAAATAGAACTTCCAGAGAAGAACAAAGCGAATGGGCTGTGCCCGTTCTCATGATTTATAATAGACCGACGCAGAAAAGAAGTCACTTGAAGAAACATCCAGCGAATTCGCCTACAATTACATCCATACCCCGTTAATAGAGACAACACACATGTATATTTATCAAGAAGACGACCATAATTTACTAGTATAAAGCTCCTATTTACTAGTATGATATTGCATTTTGGACCATGTGGGTGGTTATTAGATCCCCCAAATTGGAGGGTCTACCTGCCTACCCCCGCGTTGGTATAACCTGCCCCTCGTCTCAAATTAGACCCGCACCCATAGTGGATGCAACGAGAATGGGTCTGAGATCCAGATGCGTGGACTCACCCTGCTGACCCGTCGTTGGTCACAATTGATAATTATAGTTCTAAAATACAGTAACAATTACACACAAGGGCTTCAACAGTCTTGATATCCCAGGTCCGTCAACTGACTTGAGGGCGACTAGACCCATACGTTCCCCGTATATACGTGGGGGCGGGTATGACTTGTATATTTTTCCTTTTAGACCCGAAGAGCTGCAATCCACAGATCTGTGGACCCACACAACCTGCATACCCAAGGACCAACACAGGCACGGGGCGAATAGACTTGACGGGTTTAATGAAACCCTCCCTCCCCCACCCCCCAACCCAAACGGCCATAATGAGAACTATGATTATTCAAATGCACCAGGAATTGTTAGTTAGACAATTATTGTGCAGCCAGTGCATTGAATTTGCTATCACATCTTGTTTCATTTCAGAAACATTTTTGGTGCCTATGTTTTAAACCCTTATTAGACTTTTAGTGGATTTGATAAATGATCAATTGTTTTTGAGACATAATAATTGAAGACAAATTTGGGTTTGGCAAGTTTGTTTTAGAATTATTTGAATGTTAGGGCACGAGTATTTGTCCCCTCGTATCACGAAGCTTGTTTGGTGAAGAATAAATGCAACAAAAGGCAGTGTACTCTATAATTTAGAGATTATGGAAAATGAAATAGATACTGTGTTTTGGTTTTTTAATAGTGAAAGTGATAGGACTTCAGAACCATCTCCTTGTTACTTGCGTCTTCCATTTTCGTGCCTAAGATGGGAGGGTGACATTTCATATTGGAATTTCACATACTTCATTTTCATGTGTCCTCAATTTTGGACTTATTATTCTTTACATACATATAAGTGTTATAGTTGTGCTATGTCCAGCCTCTAAAATTGATATTTTTTGTGTTTGAACTTCGAAGTTATAACTTGAATGTTTCTATAAATTAAGGTCATACACGTGTCCATTGCGATTTTGTAAACTACGAGTTTGTACCTTGGAAATAACCTCTTTGAGAAGGAGTAAGATTGCATGCAATAAATACGTCCTGGACTCCGCAATGCTGAGGCCTAGTGTAGTTGGTTGTCCATATATTTATAAAACTATCCCAATAATTATATTCTCAGGTGTTGCAAAACATTAAATCTCCCGTGTTTGTAATGATATTGCACCCTATACGGCTATATTAGGAATGCTAATGAATATAGTATTTCTCAAACAAGTTCAGACTCAATTCGTTAAGAGTTTAGCACAGACTACTTCATTTATAAATGAGCTTAGCCTGAACACTAAATTAGAGCTCGTCAAATTTAGGAATAAGTATGAACAACCTCTTAGTTAACTCATCAACGGATGAAGCTTGTGAAAATTTAGTTGTTTGGTATACATGCCAGGAAGTTATTATTACTAGCGGGCGAGGAATACAGAATGCGTGCGTAATTCTATAAATTGAGCAAAATTTTCTATTTAAAACAAAACAAATTAATAAATGAATGTCAAAAGAACAAAAAATAATAATTTGAAGTTTCTTACCAATAATTAAGAAAGAATTTATGGAGATCCATAATTCCTAAAAGAGAGAGAAATCACCAAAGAGATAAAGAAAAGAAATGAAAAAGGGATGAATTGAATTTGAATAGATAGCAATCGAGAGTGCAATTTCTTTTTAGTGATAAATGGAAAGAGTTTTAAGATAGAGGTGAGGGCTACGTTGAAATGAGAGAGAGCTATAAAGGGGAAAGCAAAGAGAAAGAGCATGGGTCAAGTGCAAATGGCAAACTTTATCCTTGAGAAAATTATATTTTATGTGCTTGTTTATGTAAATAAAAGAAATCAGAAGAATATTTTAGATAACTTGAAAGTTTTCTAAAATCAGTGTCGCCTTTATATACAAAGATATGATTATGTTGTCATTAACATGTGATGTATTAGATTTGTTGGAAGATCTATCATCTCTCGTTACTCTTGAAAATTAAGCTAGAAAGGTTATATATAATAATGTAAATGTTTGATACATCTATTACCAAGTTGTTATTAAATTGTGACTTTATAATCCATGTTAATTGAGTTTTTGAAGTGTTGATGGCTCAATTAAACAATTGATGGCTAGTAAACAGAGTCGAGCTTGATCCCAAGCTTTACAAATATAAAAAGAGTCGGGCAAGCCTGCAGGGCTTGTCACAAGTTCGACTCAAGCCTAAACAAGTACTTTAAACAGACTAGCTAAGTCCGAATAACCCAAAACTCAGCTCGGTTCATTTTTGCGTTTCCTTCTATTAATAATCAAACTCCACATTAAGAACATAATATTTGTTTTTCGAATCTCATAATCTGCCATTATATCCACCCTTCTGTAGAGCACGAAATTGTTTTCATCAATATGACCAGTTAGGCACATGAAAGAGGTTATATCTGACACTGTGTCCATACCCATTCTATAGAGCCAACACAAATCTGTCTTTATCAATATGACCAAATTAGCCACATGAGAGTAGTTATAAGCCTTGTCTTTGCTTCAACAAACTATGTCAAAAATCAAATAAAACAAACAAAATATTTCCATGTGCTGCAAGTTGGGAACGGTGGGTGAAGAGTTTCCATCAAGAGTTGTTTTGAAGGCGTGTGTGTGAAAGATAGGAAAGAGTGGGGCTCCCTTAATAGTTATTCAAGCCTGCTTCATTTTACACAATTGGATCAGATTTGAATTTGATCCAAAAATATTGTTTAAAATCCTGCTTGTTGGATCAAATTTGAAGCTGTAGAAAACATTGCATATTAGAATCTTGGGAAGCCACGACCCTGACATCTTTGAAACTATTAATCATGGACTTCAAATAAAAACCTCAATATAAACACCTGATACTTTAAAATTATCGCCATCTCCGTGATTAACGTCCCATGGTAGATAATTATTAGTACGACGATTATGCAACTTTGACATTTGGTGAAACGCTAGATTAGATTACTAGAACACCGATGACTAGCTGCAAACATAAGGAATAAAATTACAAACAAATATATAAGATTAACACCTTCGTTAATTCATTACCAGTCAAAAAATTCATCTGATGTTTTTCCCGCTTTGATCAATTTCATATAATTGTACAGGATATGTTCTGCTTATTTTTCTGTGTCGTGCTCAGGCAACAGTGACAAGACTATCCCCTTTGTTATAGCTCGATGTCACCTGAAAAGATGAATGACTGGACAACTCTTTCGGGTCAGACGAGAGAGACAGCTTCCGAGACAATGGCTTAATCGTACCTTTGTTGCAAACTCTCCCATTTTCTATAGCAACTGCATCAACCTATCAATAAATATACACACTCATTCAGAAAACTTGAAAACACCAGTCAGCATCTCATGTTGTACTATCATTGCATTTAGAATCAAATAAAAGCTACTAAAAATCTCCTAAACTAAAACAGTTGAAGCAACTCAAAATTGTGTGCCTTTTCTAATAGATCAAAGTCGAATGTAATTGTGTTGGTTCTACTAACATCAAAGACGAGCATATTTACATATGCACTACTCCACAGGAGTGTTAGCCTTTCGTCTAAGAGTGGAAATAACAGTCAAACCGACCTCAAGTATGCGAGTAGGATTGGTTCGGTTTAGAACAAATATAGTAATAAACCCAATCCAAGTCATTTTGGTTCAATTAATTTGATCGGTTTCCTAAAGTAGTGTGAGAATTGCTGTTTATTAATATGTACATGAGTAAATGAATGGAGATGTCAAAGCATGTGTTACAAAACTATTATTAGAAAGTAGTTACCATCAAACCAAAATAATCACATACCCACTGGTAGAGTGTTTTGATTCATAACATAAGTCAACAATTTTTGTAAGTATGTAGGTACGTGTTTATAGTATATTTACGAAAGATATGGTTGGTTTGATTCACTTTTCGGACGGTTTTTAAAATCTCAAACTGCAACCATAACCAAACATATCGGTTTGGATGTATTTTATTTTCGACAGCTCTGCTACTCCAATCAAAATTTCCATAAAAGTTTTTGGCTAAGACTGATTCAAATGCAATCTTTCTTTTTTTTTTCCCCTTATACAATCAAAGAAAAAAGTAGGTACTATGAGATCATATTTGGATCAAGGTATAGCATTAAGAGAGAAAACTATACTCGCATGAAAAACCATGAGCAATCTCGTAATAAAGAGTATAAGATGTTGTATTCAGGCACTAGGGGCAATTGGAATTTAAAATGATAAGTGCAAAAAGGGTGCCAATTTAGGTAACACCCCTTAATAAGACCATAAAATAAAAACACAATTACTGGCACGACCTAACATAAAAACTTATAGCAGTAGTCTTAAGCCTAAAAAAAGCAACTAACTTGGCAAATCCTTTATAGCTTAGATGAAAGATTACTGTAAGAAATATACAAGTATATATGACTCTCTCTCTATGTATATATATATGATATGATAGTCTATTTACCGAATCAGTTCTGATGTCAAACTGGCTAGACCGACTGCGAGGCTTGTTAAGGTTTCTCAGTCGGAGGAAATGTTTATGAGCATGGCTGGCAATTTGTGAGGGTATACGTGTCTTTACGTAGTTACTCGAAATTCATCTCCAGTCTCCTAACCCAAAACCCCAAATAAAAATTGGAAACCAAATATTAGAAATTCGGATTTGGTTCGGATTCCAATTTTATGTTGGAAAATATGTGGTTTTCCATGTGATTTCATGA
>MKEJ01036014.1:0-10231 GCA_001753735.1 Embelia ribes
CCAGACGTAGTTAGATTGACGAACTGGGTTAATAAATCATCTGTTCTTATTTTCGTTCTTGTTTTGTTTATCAGTCTAATTCCTAATAAAATAATGGTTTGTTATGTGGTGGTGAATTTTTTCATGTCCGGTGTTGTGCTCATATTTTAAACCATATAGTTCAAGAAGGTTTTTTGTTATATCAGTTTAAGCTACACAATTATTTTTGTTGTTATATAATAATTCTGGAATGTTATAGTTCTTGTACTTTGTATCAAATTTGTTTAATTTCTCATTTTTTCTTTTTTGTATCTTGGAAATTTTGTAGGAATTTATCCAATATGAGAATCAAAATATGTCTGATGTGGGTATGCCTCAATTGGATACTTATTTGGAAGAGCAAAAACTTTCTTCACAATACCATCCAAACCTTCATCTTTTGCAGTATTGGAAGGAAAATAAACGAAGGTTTCCGAATCTTGCATTGATGGCATGTGATATTTTGAGCATTCAAATAACAACTGTGGCATCTGAATCGGCATTTAGTATTGGCTCTCGTGTCCTCGATAAATATCAAAGTTCTCTCCTTACCCAAAATGTGCAAGCCTTGATATGCACTAGAAATTGGTTGCTAGGATTTGATGTTGAAGGTAAATATTATATTTCTTCAAATATAGAATGCCTTGCATTGAATTATATTTTAGCCATTTACAACTTATGAATTATGACTAATGAGTTGTAGGAAAACATGAAAATGAGGTTGCGGTGATTGAGACAAAGGAGGAGCGACCTGCCACTAAGGAAGAGTTACACATTGTTATTGAAGACATTTCGTTTGCAAGACTTGTTTGAAGGATTTTAAATATTTGATGAACTTGGTGTTATGGGACATTTAGACATTTTTATTTAAGACTTTTAGTTTTGTATGACTTATTTAATGGATTTTAAATATTTGATATATTTGGTATTATGAGATACTAAACATTTATATGACACATTTAGTTTATAAGACTGGTGGTCTTTAAGACAATTATTTTGCAAGACATTTATTTGAATTTATCTAAGTCGTTAAAAACCTATTTGTTGCTGCAATTTCTTTCTAATAGTTTCAATTTGTGTGCACAACACACTAAATAGGAAAAAAAAAATTAAATCATAAAATGGTTAAATCCGTGGGCCAGCCAGTTTAACCACGGGCTAGGAGGGTCGCACATGGGTTAGTATATTTGAGGCTCGTTAACTTCGCGGGCTAGTTCGTTCCGTTCCGTTTAATTGCGGGCTAATACGGACCGGGCCTAAACGGATCGAGTTGACTTGTGTACCCAGCTCTAGCCAGAAGGTACATAAAAATGTGAGCAGAAACCACTTCTAGAAACTCTAACGCCTAAGTAACTAGCAAGTACATGTAAGTGAAAAAGGTAAGTGCAATATAATCAAGATAATATTTAATTGTATAGTTAATGTAGAAAGAGAAAATGAATTATTTTTTCAACTGACAAGTAACAATATTAAAGTCACTAAGAACTTAGACAGTTGTCAAGAAATTACAAGATTGGTCCCTGGATTACTTCTTTATTGCTACGTGCGGCCAGAAAAAAATATTAAATTGTCTAATTCAATCCCGGCATATGTAAATTTGCATTTACATACTTATCAGTTTTGTTATTCGATTTCTCTGTTTGCTTTTCCTAATCCTTAACTCGATATAGAGGGGAAAATAGACGCAATGATTCCTAGTTAAATTTATTAGGATTAGTACTGGAGAGAAAAAGAAACGAAAACATTGAACAAAAGAACTAAACCAAACCGTGAAACGAACCAGAGCAATTTGGTACGCTTCGTATTATAGGTTTTATTGTAGGTTTTGCATATTTCGATTATCAGACTTCCAGAATGGAGTTTGTGAATTCTTTTTTATTTTTTTTAAATAAAATAAAATAGTACATACTACCGACCATCTATGTGTAAAACTTGTGTCATTTTGATGTTTGCATGTGCTCATTATTCAGAGATCTGTGATTATAAATAATTAATCCGTGAATAAAATGTATGAAATTATCATCGCGAGAAAATAACATCTCGATTAACGAAATCTTATAAATTAAAATAAATCGAGGTATATTTTAAAAATGTACTTTTCTTGAAGCCCACAGAATTTGATAATTGTTGTTAGTCTTTGGATAAAGGATTTTATTCAAATCAACAAATTTGTAGTTCACTTGGAGGTTTATTAACCATTTGTGTCTTGCCAAAAACTAGTACATAACCTCATCCTTAAAGCCTAAAAAGAATTTAATAGCACCATTAATACTACACTTTTTATACAAATGCGACACTAGTTGTGGCCATTGGTCTCTAGCATCTGCTATATAAGTTCGTAGAAAAATATTTATGACATTATATCTATACTCATAAAATATATTCACTCTGCCAATAGGTTTAGTTAATCCGAAATTAATTTTAAATCTATCCCTGCAAATGCACAAAATTTTCCAATGACTAAACTCTCACCAATCAAATTTTTTTTGGATTATCAAATAGAAAGCGGAGCAATTATTTTGAATAGGAGTTAGTACTTTTTTCCGGTCATTGTATTGTAGAATGCGTATAGATTTTACAAATTATGCCATAAGGTCAGTTTTAAAAAAATAGTATCCCCCAAAGTTAGCGTGAGCACGCTACTTTTAAAATTCAAATAGTTTTCATTGGAATATAAAGATCCAAATTCTAACAATTCTTTCAAAATACACGCCAGGATGGACTACAACAATAAAAATAATAATATGAAAAAAATAGTAAAAATTATCCTTCAGATAAATACCTATAAAGATGCTCTCTGGATCATAACCATAAATTACAAATTTCTTACATAATTAGTATACCAATTATGGATCTAATAAGATGTGATTAATTAGTTTATGGTCATAGAGACAGCTTTGAGTGGGTGGCTAATATGAAAGCTTGTGAGATAGGGAATTTGTAATTATTTATCTGACAATAATCTTATCTTAAAATATTTTATTGTCCATTTGCAACAAGATAAGATAAAGATAGCCAGCTTATCGTCCTGGTTAATGATATAATAACACACTTAGGACAGTTCTAATTTCTCACTCCTCATCAAAGAAATTAAACTTTTAGATAAACTTATCTTTTATTTTATTATTATTATTATTTTTTTTTTTGGAGCCATTGGTAACAGCATGAAGAAAGGGTACAAGGGAAAAATTACATACCTTCGAACTTTTTAACTTTTACTTGATTTTTTTACTTCAAGATCTTATTAATTTATAACAAATACAAACAGAACTTTACAATATGTTGCACCTATAATATCGTGCGACTTTACGAAGGACAATGCTCATTTCAAATAGGCATCCATGTCAATATATTAAACTTTTAGATAAACTTTACAGATAAATTTATCATTTTTCTTTAATAATATACAGAAAAAAAAGTAAGGCAACACCTAGGAATGACTCTTTCCCGTCCTACATGACAAACATTTGAGTTTACCAGGACAATAGTCCCTACAATTTAAATTTTTTTGTCCAACATCTTACTTTTACGTGTAATTTATTTTATGCACCTTTTGAGCCTCTATATTTATGGCATTTAGCGATCTATAAAAATTTTACATGACGTTTTGTATCAATATATTTTAATTTTTGAGTCTATCGCTGTAAGATAAGTCTTAAAATTTAGACTTCACTAAGCTATCCGATAAAAATTCTCTCTCTAACAGGGGACGGAACCAAAACGTGGCTTCGTCCCCAGCTCAAATCAAGCTCGCAGTATGCGGATAACTGATAACTCATGAAACTATTATTAGTCTTAAAAAGTGAAAATTAATCAAACTTTCCAACGTCTAGAAATTAACCAACACTAAAATCAAATCTTATTTCATCTCATTTTCAAATCAAATATGACCCAAGCTAAGCTCATAAAAAATATCTCAGGAGACGCCTTCAACTGGTCTTTCTTCATTTACACTCGTAAGTCCTAACCACACTCCAATATAAATATATATATATATAATAAATATATATATATAGCACTGCAATGTATGCACACGCAACCTTTTTGTCTATTTTTACTTTAATTTTTTTTTAGGTTGCAAGAATTTATAGGAATAGTGAAAAGTTATTTGATTCCAAAAAGCTAAGAGCACTACGAGTTGAAAAGGGGAATAATTACTTGTGAGTGGACCCTCAACTTAGCATATTCTCTTCTTTGTCCATTGAAGTTGCTCGATATCTTTTTTGCAACATGCAATTTCATAATTGCTTAATTTTTATACATGCCCATTTACAATATTTTGGACGTCCCATCATTAAGAGAGGCCAAACCAAGATACGCAAATTTCGAGGAGAGACCAAGGTTATGTTTGGTATAAAGATTACTCGTGGAAAAATATGAAGAAAGGAAAAAATATTTCATAAAAAATATTGAATTCAAGTATAATATTTTATTTTTAATCACATTTTCCTGTAATAAATTCTTACATCAAACGCACCATAAATATCATAAATATATTTATTAGGTAATGGGAATTAAAACCACATGTCAAATTTTTAAACTAAAATATAGGGTCATGTAATGGATATTTTCTAAAATTACGGGAGTATAGCTCTCAATATACATTTCGTCCCGTTTCTATTCATTCAAATGTTAGATTAATTTTTAATTTTTTTCGTATTATTATAATTTATTCTCTTTCTTTTAATTGACAAGATATACATGGTGTTATATCGCAAGATGCTACATCTTACAAATAAAGCTAATACAAAAAATCAAAATAGAAAATAAATAACACAAATATTTGTAAACCTACTTTTGTCAATGATCACTATGTCTAGCTTTTAATACCCCTCTGTCCTAGAAAAATAGTCCACCAGTTAAATTCACACAAACTAAGAATAAGTAGTTAATTTAGTTACAATAATAACTTTTCACTATTTTTTCCAATATTAACCCTTGTGTACATATTGAAGAACCTTGAACTTGTCAATAACTCTATACACTTAATATCACAAACACTTCAATCAATATACCATAAAAAAACCTATATCCAAAAAAGTATAGGGGCATTACATTTTCCCAGATGAAGAAAAAATAAAAATTAAATATTTGTCAAATGATGAATGACTTCCACTAAATGTTTGTCATTAACTAAATATCAAAAGAATGCCGAGTATTACGAAGGATGTCATTCGATCATGTTTTATCGAAAAGTTATTGCCTTAGATCAAAGAAAAATGGCCATGCTCTAGTTCAAGGACCATACTCATTCAACAAGATAATGCAAAGCCACATCTAGATACTAATGATGCCGAGTTCGTTGAAGCTGCCAGAAAAGATGGATTCAACATTCGTTTATGTTGTCAACCTGCAAACAGCCCCGGTTTGAATGTTTTGGATCTTGGTTTCTTTAGAGCTGTTGATTCACTTCAACACCAAAAAACTCCTAATACAATTGATGAATTTATTGCTGCAGTGGAGAAGTCGTTCAACATATTTTCAACTGAAATTTTAAATAATGTTTTTTTGACATTACAGTGATGCATGGTTGAGATGATTAAAGCTTTTGGTGGAAATAATTACAAGATACCGCATATGAACAAAAGCAAATTGGCTAAAATGGGCAACTACCCAACTGTATCGAGTGCGACATGCAAATTTTGGATGAGGCGAGAGCAACTCTTGAATGACAATAAAATTCACTTAATCAATAGATTGTATGGCATTGGCTTAGATTAGCATTGTGATGTTGCAAGTTAGCTTTGTTTATGTTTGATAATATCATTGCTTACCTTCTTAGTTTGTTTTGTTTTTATGCAAAACATCAAATTAGTCAACATGGATAATCACATACACAAAAATAAAAAGAAAATAATATTTAGAAAATATGGATAATCACATAATGGTACAACCCAATTCTAGAAAATAAGCTTATAAGCATATATTTAGTTTCTAAATTTAATAGAACATATTAGAAGAACTTGGGTAAAAAATCCTAATCATTTTAGAAATAACAAGCTAAGTTTCTTGAGCTGATAGATGTGATCATCTTCATTTGACAGACCACTTAAATTGAGCAATGGCTTGGTTAAATTTTTCAAGTCATGCTTTGTTGTGGTAATTGTTGTATGACTATCTTCAATATTGTTGAGGGAGAGATGGTTATTTAATTTTTCACTCATGATGAAAGTCTATATAATTAAAAAACAGAAAAGGAATGTACACTTACAAAATAAAAGGAGAGTCAATGTGAAAAATTAATTACATATACTTAAAAAGAAAATTTGACTAACTTTTGGGACAAACAAAAAAGAAATTATGGATTTTTTTTCTGGGACAGAATGAGTATTTCTTAATGTGCATTTGTGCCTGTTAATTTAAAAAGAGGGAATTTTAGATAAAAATAATTTACAATATATTAATATCGTTTTTCTCTTGAGGTTCCTTGAAGCCGTACTCCTTAGATTACCCTTCTCGTTCGCCATCTAACTTTATAGTTCTTAATATATATAATATAATAAGTATTGACTGAATATACATATTTCAAAAAGAATAGAATCGATTCGATGTTCTAGGCAAAAAGGATGTTATTATTGGCTAATTTTTTGGGTTTCTTTTGTTATTAATGGAGCTGGTGGTTGTGTGCATTAGGTGAAGTTTTTTGTTATAAGTTTTGTGGGCTTTTTCTCAGGCTGTTGGTCTGAGACTGGTATTCTCTCTTACACTATGGTTCAATATGTATAAGATGATAAGTTAAAGGACCAAAACTGCAAATAATCTCATTTCAGGGCAAATCAGCTCGGAAAATAAGAGCCATTTTTTTTCCGAATTTGTTCTCAGTACAAGAATTTTCTTTCATGTAATATATAAAAAAAAATTTGCACAAAATTACTATATTTTAAAGATAAAATTATTATGAATTGAAGATAATTTATTATATTAATTTTAATAAAAATTAAATTAAAAATACTTATAATAATTTGTTCTTAAATTATAGCCAATTTGACTTACAGCAATTCTAATTGTAAAAAAATTATTGTATTGGGATGCCTTCCTAGTTTTTTCCCCCGCGTTGAATTGTTGTCCCTTAAACTTGACAATCATCTATAAAGTCTTAATTAACATTAAAATCTCTCTTCATTTCAATAATTCAAATCATTTAGTTTATCGAAATTCCCCAAAATGGGTTGCATACTGAGCAAGATAAACAAATCCAAGTCATACTCGAAAATACCCCCGGAAATAGCATCCTACGAATCCGAGGTCCGGAAGGACCCTTCCCTCCGCTCCATCGACACGATCCTCCGCGAGAACACCACGCATGCCATCGAGTCAGTCGCGACTTCCCCTTCCCTTGACTCTCTCATCCACGTCACCGGAAGCTTCGCGGATGTAAACGGGCAGGTTGTTCAACTCATCCTCGAATCAAAAGAGGACATCCGGAGCAACCCCGATTTACACGATCTAGTCCTAGAGTACTTTAGCAGCAGCGACCAACTCCTCACTTTCTACGCTGCTTTAAATAATTGTATCACGGAAGTAAAAAATAATCACATTTTTCTCGAGCTCGCAATCACCCGGTTTGACGAGGAAAAAACCAATCCGGAGGTTAACCAGTTTTCAAAAACGTTACGGGAATTAGATAATTTCGTATCCGCAGGGGATCCATTTACCGAAGAATTTTTTGCCCTTTTACTCCCCGTTTACAATCAGCAGGTTTCAATGCTGTCGAAACTGCGGGCCAAGAAGGAAAAATTGGATAGGAAGCTGAAGGGGCTGAAGTCGTACCGGAAGGTATCCAGCGTGCTGTTTGCGGCTGCATTTGCAGCAGTGGTGATAAGCTCTGTGGTGGTGGCAGCTATCGCGGCCCCGCCGCTGGTGGCGACGCTATTGTCGGCGATCTCGGCGCCTATTGTGGTGATGGGGGAGTGGATGAGCTCGCTCTGGAAGGCATACGAGGACAAGGTGAAGAGGGAGCTGGACCTCGTTTTCAAGATGGAAATTGGGTCGTTAGCTGCTAAGACAGAGCTCAAGAATACCCAAGTGCAGGCCAAGAAATTGAAGAATGAGATCAATACGATGTTGTTCAACGCGAAGTTCGCGGTCGAGAGGAGAGATGAGGTGGTGGTGAGCCTGGCGATCGATGAGATTAACAAGAGTTTGGGCGCGTTTAAGAAGGCCGTTGAATATTTGGTCAAGCAATCGGATGAGTATAGCAGGGGTGTTATGACAGCGAGGGACGAGGTTTTGCAAAAAATTAAGAATTATTAAGTATCCGAGTGGCTGATCATACACAAAACAACATCCGGTTTCGAAACCAACTTTCTGCAAACACATCTCCGAAGGGGATGTTGAAAATAATTAGAATTATCAAATTAAGCCTTTGATTTCATTTCCTTGTACAACATAATCGCGTGTATAGTATGGGTTTCCGCCTGGGATTAATAATGTATATTATGTCCTTAATTGAAATTGCAAATAAGAACATGAAATGATTTGGATACAATTTTGGACGAGTATATGGTTTTACCTTATCTCCTTAAATTTTATTTGTCCGTCAGTCTTGCTTCTGGCCTACATTGGCAAAGGACTTTCAATGTATATTGCCCGATCCTTTACTCGGAAAGAAGCCGTAATCCAAATACTTGTCGGACCTTTCGTAGTATGGTATTATCTTGTATTTATATGCATATATAAAATTTAATGCAATATTTTTTTTGAAAAATATGAATGCTATAGTGAATTTATAAAATAAATTCAGAATTGTACAAATCTAAATTTGTCTACAATTTTTCCATCTGTCAAATGGTTAGGGTGATGGCCTTTTTTTAGGCACAGGACACCCTTTCCATTATTCCAAATGAGGGGGTATGAATATAAATAGTCATGACTCATGGTACAAATCACCATTTCGCAAAAAATTGCATCCTTTCTATGCAATTTGTTTAACTGCCAATTGACGCTTCTTTTATATTTACGCCAACATTGAGACTACATTGGGACAAAGAAGTATTGGGCCAAATGTAACCATATGATCAATGTGTATCCCGCTATTTGCAACAGCTAGTAGGAGATATATATCGCTGATTCATTTCCTTATCGACGAAGGAATCAAAAGAAAGCGAGTCGAATACTTTTGCAAACTCTTAATGCGCACGTTACTCCATCCCTTAACTAGAGATTCTTTTGGTCTCCAGCCTTTATATGAAATAGACCTGAAAGAAGAAAAAACTCCAAAAGTTCAGCAATCAGATACGTACAACAGGGATATTAGGAGGGCGTGGGCCGTGATTTTGCTGCGAATTGTTAAGTATCCATGTGGCTGATCGTGTAGAGAATGACATTCACTCTTATAATGAACTTTTCGAAGCGTAATTGAGATGTGGATTTTGAAAAATATTAGCATTATCAAATCAAGTCTTAGACTTTGATTTCATTTTGCAGCATAATGATGTATGTAGTTGTTGAGTGTTGCCCTTAACTGGGAAGGGTATTATTAATACCTTGTATATGTATACATTCTAGCAAGCAATCGATACGTTCGCTTTTCATTGAAACTTAAAACTGCCTTATGCTCCATTTGATGCATAGGAAATGATGTTTCCATGAAATAGCGACCTCTGTTTCGTTTTCAGTTTGTGTTGCCATCTATGTTAATGGGATTTCGAGTAATCATTAAGAGTAAAAAATTGCTAATAGTGCTTGCTTATATAGACTCACTCATAGTGCAGTTTCTTTGTTCCATAGTTGTGTTTGCTTTAAGATTCTTGTAATTTAGGTTTAGTTTCAATTATTTATTCGTTGTAATCTTGCTTTCATAATTATCGATGAATGAAATAAGTAAATACTAAAATAGAGTGTTTCAATCTATATAAGATTGTTCTGGTAGCGTGAGTTAGATAGATCATTTGTCACCGTGAGTCACAATTAATACTGATCGGAACATTAATTCCTAATTGTAGATCGTGTTTCATCATAAACCACGAGCAAAAGGCAAAACGATTGAAGGTCATGCCCAAGGTTACTTGTATCGCAGATCGGTTGGGTACGTGGTACGGGTACTGGTGCAGGGTACGATACTTTTTGCGGTGCGTGGTGCGGTGGGGGTGGGCTTAGTTAGTACGCTATTTTGGGTCGCGGTTCGCTCTAAACTATTATTCGGTTCGTTTTCATTATTACAAAGAATTATATAAATATATACATTATAAAATTCAAATTAAGACCAACAACA
>MKEJ01036018.1:0-11490 GCA_001753735.1 Embelia ribes
GATGCTTTTTTTAGCATTTTCAGGCACATATTGCCTTACTTATCGGTTGGTGGTATTCGAAGGTTTGTTAGAGATGCATTGCATATTATAGACACTTGATTGTTTTTATTTGATTATAACAGAATTGGTGATGCGATTATTCTCAGGCACGTACATAACCTTTCTTCACTGCTACTTTTGTAGTCATAGACTCATAGGCGAGTCTTTATGTTATATTATTATTATTTATTATTATTATTATTTTTTATTATTTATTTATTATTATTATTATTACTATTATTATTATTATTGTTAATTCGTATGCAGGTTGGTAATTTTTAGCGATACGGAGTGGTTTGGTAGTGGGAGGCATATTAGGATTGTACACTAAGATAGTTACTATTCTCATGCCGACAGGCAAGTACATAGACTGATAGTACCCCACATACGGAGGGTATGTTTTCTTTGGACATAGGTATATCCCTATATGCTACGGCCTACATGACAGGGACCGTGTAAATAGGTACTCCCTACAGGCTTATTGCATGTCCTTTTATCAGGACTTATTCGGCTATTTCTTTACTGGTGTATATATGTTATATAAGCCATGTATTTGTAGACTCCTCCTTATATTTTAGTTGAGGATCTTACCTATATATCTCTTCATGTTGTATATTTTTGTCTATGCAGTTTTATAGGCGCATTTGGGAGTTTCGGAGCTCATTGGGCATATAGACTTTTAGTGTATGAGATTGGAGTATGGTGGCATTTAATTGGATCCTCTCAGTTTTTGTGTAGAGGCATTGGTATGTATCAGGGTTTTCTTTTCTTTTTATTTGGGGCAAGCATGCAACTCGATGGTATATTATATATCTTATAGCCAAGAATACTGCTAATATTATAGTATTATATATATTTGGGACTTTGGAGGATTTATACGGGTAGTACTGGCTATTTATTTTATTATTATTACTTATTTTTTCTTTTTATTTAGGGTCGCATTCCCGGGTTTGCGGAAATTCGGGGAGTAACACCGTCGGGGGTCCAACCATCACAACAATGGTTCCAGGGGGTCGTCTCGGCCAAACAGTGGAGTTGTTTACTAATACTATGAGAAGTCGGGGCATACTATTCGATAATTCTATCGTCTCAATGGGAATCGTCCCTTGTCAGGATTTGCTTACAATGCTTATGTAGCCAATGCGCGCGGGGGGGGGTAACGGTCTTTCTATCCGTCACACTGAGAATACAACCCTAACTACATCCACCACTTCTTTTCAACTTAATAACCTTTTGCATATTCCTACAATTCGCAAAAAAATTATTTATATTCATCAATTTAGGTGAAATAATTATGTTTCTTTTGAATTCTTACCAAATTTTATTTTCTGGTAAAGATCTAATAACAAAGGCTATTTTACTCCATGGTCAGACTAAGGACAGACTGCATGCATGGCCACAACAGATGGCAGCTTATGTCGTTTACCTCGAAGAACTCGCCACTATTGATCAATGGCATAACCAATTAAGACATCCTGCATTTTGAATAGTTAAGCATGTTATTTCCTAGTTTTCTCTTCCAATTTTGGAAAAAAAAAATATTTTATTTGTCATGCATGTCAAAAGGAAAAAAGCCACACTTCATTTTCCAATTAATGGATTTAAAGCATCATTTCTACTTGAATTTATTTATATTAATGTGTGTGGCCCAACCAATGTGTTTCTAGCGTTGGTAATATTTATTAGGTTTCCTTTGTTGATGTCTTTAGTTGATTTACATGGTTGTATCCTATCAAACATAAAGTCGATATTACATTGTTATTTGAACAATTCCAAAAATTAATTGAATGATTTTTTAATGGAAAAACAATTTCTCTTCAAAGTGATTGGGGAGACGAATACCGCACACTACACAATTTTTTATTAAAATGAGGAATTAATCATGGTCACTTTCACACTTATCATCAAAATGGTGTTGTGGAAATAAAACACCGACACATTATCGAAACAGGGGTTGCTTTGCTTGCCAACAGTTTTGTTCCCACTCGCTATCAGGATGATACTTTTTTAATGGCTTGTCACCTTAGAAATCGCATGCCCAACCCACTTTTAAAATCAATTTCTCCATTCAAAAAATTGTTTAAAAACCACTTGATTACACTTTCCTACATGTGTTTCGGTTGTTCATGTTGGTCATTTCTTAGACTTTATAATAAAAATAAATTAGAACAACGATCCAAAGGATTTGTTCTCATTTGTTATGGCCTATCACATCACGAATATCGCTGTCTCGATCATAAAACTGGTCGCGTTTATATAGACTTATACATTGTTTTCAATGAACACAATTTTCCATACCAGACTCGTCACACCTTACCCACTGCAACATCACGTCCTATATCCAAAATCAATATTTTACCTCCCAACATAGTCCTTCCTCCAACCGGCCCACCCAATTCCCATCCTGAAAACCAGCCCACACCCTCATCTTCATCCCGGACCGGCCCAACCCTAACCCCATAGCCAACACCCACTCCTGAGTCCAATTATTCAGGCCCATATTTCATGCCCAACTCCATTATAACTCTCTTCGGCAAAGCCCACTGCATCCGCCGAACTCCCTTGGGCCACCTCAATTGCCTTAGCCCATTACCCATACCCACTTACCACACCACGACCCGACAACCCAACCTAGCCTAGGCCCGGCTAGCCTGCCTAGCCCAACCTCCGAGCCCAACACTATCCCACCTAATCCACCCGGACCTTCCTCACTTGACGTACGATCGGACCATTCCACTGCGAACAACGTCCCCACAGTACGCACTAACGTTATGCAAACTAGGTCACGGAACAACATTGTGACACTTAAGAAATTCTGCGACGAGACTATTCGCCAGCCATTAGCCTGTGCTTTTGTGGCCCGCACTATTGTCTCTAATATTGAACCCACTTGCTACACCGAAGCGGCCAAATTCCATTAATAGCGCACAACTATGCATGAGAAGTTCACGGCCTTACTCAACAATGGCACGTGGAGTCTCGTGCCATCCTCATCACGTGAAAATATAGTTGGCTGCAAATAGGTCTTCAAAATAAAACGAGAGGTAGATGGTACTATCTCCTGTCATAAAGCTTGGTTTGTTGCTAAAAGGTTTCATCAATGCGAGGGTATTGATTACGATGATATATATGCCTTGGTCATCAAACCAATTACCATTCAACTTGTCTCGTTTCTTCTGGATGGCCGATATGTCAGCTTGACTTTAGCAAAGCTTTTCTTCATAGCAACCTTAATAAGGAGGTTTACATGCAGCAAGCAACCTCCGGTTTCGTTTATCCACAATTTTTGAATCATGTTCGCAAACGTTGCTTTATGATTTCAAACATGCTCCTCAGGTGTGGCATTCCAGACATAGTCAGCATCTTTATTGCATGGGTTTCCGTGGCAGCAAATTTAAATATTTCCTATTTATATTGTCTACTTCTCAGTATTACATGTATATTTATCTATGTTGATGACATCATTGTTACAGTCTCTTCCAAAGCTACAGTTTCATGTTTTTTCACTGATCTACTGTGTACTTTTACAATGTGTGACCTTGGGCCACTGCATTTCTTTCTCCGGGTTACAGCCTCCTCTGTTCCAGAAAGTCTATTTCTCACAAAGCAGCACTAGATACTAGCTATCTTGAAGCACACTTATATGCTCGGTGCCAAACTAGTTACTTCTCCTATGTTGGCCACCACTAAGCTCAGCGGTTTTGACAACACCACCTTCGATGACCCAACTTTATATCGCAGTACCGTCAGGCCATTACAATATCTATCTCTTACTAGACCAGACCACCTCCTTTGCAGTTAATCGAATTTGCCAATTTCTTCATCAGCCTTGTGTATCTCATTGGGTAGCTGTAAAGCATATTTTACGCTATCTCAAACATATCATTCATTTCAATTTACTATTATGTCGGCAGTCTACTCATACCCTTTATACATATTCCGACACAGATTGGATAGGTTGTATCAATGCTCAACGCTCGACTACCGGCTATTGTGTATTTCTCGGAATCTCATTTCGTGGTCCTCAAAGAAACAACAAACAATTTCTCGCTCTAGTACTGAGGCCGAATACAAGACCATTGCAAACACGATTGCTGCACCAATTTAGGTATAGTCATTACTTCGTGAACTTGGTGTGCCTATCTTCAAGCCCTTGGTTATCCATTACTACAATAACGGTGCCACTTACCTTAGATGCAATCCTGCATTTCACGCCCACACCAAATATATCGAAATTGACTACCATTTTGTGCGTGACTAGGTAGTGGTAAAGGCATTTGTGGTATGATTCCTTTTTAGCAAGGACCGGCTTGTTGATGGCCTCACAAAATCAATTGTTGCATCTTGGTTTGGTAACATGGTTTCCAATCTCAACATCCGTCCCTTACCGTTGCAATTACGGGAGATTGTTGAGACACACCATACTTAGGATAATGGCAAGACTTGGACAACCTTGACCATGTCTTGGACATGATTGTCCTTTAAATTAGTTTATTATTGGTTTGTTTCCTCTTTTTGCTGTAGAGATAATAATCGGCAATGTACAACACTATTATAAATATAAAGGGCCGGCCATCATTATGGTTATTGAGCCAAAACATTTAGTTCAAGCTTGTCATTTGTATTTTTAATGGTGATTCTCTCCGGACCTTAGTATTGGATTCTACGTTACCAGGGGATTTTCTATAACTGCAATGGTTTAGATATTCGGTCCGTGTTATGCATATCGTAAATTTGTGTGGCAAAATTCAGCAATTGAAGTGCTGCACAGGCGTATCGTGAAAAATAAGTTAATTGCACTTACAGTAAAGAGTTGTCACAGTCAAATGATATTTCTGAAATTTATACTAATGTCTTTAAAATTACACTTTCTAATTCTGTTCGGATTGCAGCTTTAAACTTAAAATCCTTATATCAAAAGAAATTTTAGGCACTGCTAAGCACATCTGCATTTTGAATGCTGAATGTATTAAAACAACATTGGAAGCCATATGAATTGCTACATGCTCTTGGGTGTTTAGCATGGATTAAACGACACCATGTTGGCTTTTTTTTGCTCTACAATTTAATTTCTGGGCCTTAGTTTATATGTGTATCTTCCATGACAAAATCAACATCATGTTGAAAGAAACTGGGATAGTTTGGTACGCGGAACGAACACAAGTTCTTTCGACATTTAGTTTCTTTAAATTTTTTCGCTTCATCTTTTGGTTAAATGTATCTCTCTTTTCTGTTTTTTCAGGTTAGTTTTTGCTCACTGGTGGATCTAATCTTTGGTGTCTTCGGATGGTCAACCGGGTGCAGCTGGCCTTGCTCGACTGAGAGCCAAAAGGTTCTTGAATGCTAATCGAATATAGTCCTCTTTTGGCCCAGATACTAGAAGCTCAGGTGTGATGTATTATCTTCTAAAGGAAAATATCTTGAATAAGTAGATATATGGTCGATTAGTTCTTTGAGTTTCACTTTGTTGAATTTCTTGAGAGTTACAAACCACAGCTGCAAGCATGTGTTAAAGTCTGTTGGCAGGGGATTGTATATAGAGAGGAGAAGTAAGTACATAAGTATACATGTAAAGATGTACTTGCAACAAGACAGGAAAAGAGCGGATCATTAATATGGATGCCAAACACTAATATGGATGCCAAACACAACTTCATTCAAATTATAATATTTCAGTCGAAAACCTGGTTTACTTTTCTTTGTTTTTCCAAAAGACAATGGCGTAACACTAGCGACAGCTTTAAGGTGATTGCTTGAGTGTATGATGATGGTATTTATGCAGCTTAAGATGCATATTGAAATCTTTATTTTCTAGTGTATATCATTTTTAGTTAATCGAGTACATATAACAGAGAACATAAAATGTATTTTAGTGAAAGGCTCACAGATATCAGCTTCACGAATGCATCTGAATTTCTATCCTCTTCATGATATGGTAGTTTGAAGAACTCGCGAGAGGCCGACCACAAAGAAGACAACAAGAAAAAGTTTCGTAACGCCCCCAGCCGAAAGTACCAGTGGTGCCGCTAGTGCCAATACTAATACCAATATTGCCCATATCCATATTCTTGCATTTGACAGATCCAACAAAAACTCTTTTCTATACCTCTTTTTGTCGTTGAGTACGGATTCGTCCGAATCTTCAATTTCACAGCAGTTAGTGGAGTAGACGTTATCATTCTTTAGGCTCTTCTCTTCTGCTTCCACTTTTACATAATCTTCAGTCTTCTCTTCTGATATCTGGTCATCAATTTTCCTCTGTTTGATTTCCATTAATATATCCTCGACCGCCTCTACGGACCAAATTGCATCAACGTTGAACTCTACAGACGAGACGCCCGTTCCCTCCGAGCTTTCCGTTTCTTCATCTTCTTCTTCATCATCATCTTCATTTGTCTCACTTAATTCTTTTTCCTTTTCTGTAGTGCTTTTTCCTTCGCCATATTCTTGATCTTCCTCTGCATGAACCAATTGTTCTTCAGTGACCTCTAATTCGTCTTCAGTTGCATACCGATTTAGCTGAGGAGTCATCTCCATCGCACGCTCCACTCTCTTCACGATTTCATCGTCATTGTGTTCTTCTTGTTCTTTCTCCATGTGTTGAATTTGTGCAACTTTCTCTGCAGTATCTCCCCCATCCTCATCAATGCTACTATTCTCATCACTTTGAGTGTCGACTTCGATTTCCTCAGCTAACTCTTCATCTTTCTTCACATCTTCTCCATGCTCGTATCCTTGTTCTCTTCCGAATCCCTCTTTGTATTCAACTTCAACATGGGGTACTTCTGGTACCACCAAAATTGCCTCGTCCTCTTTGTCTCGGTATTCAACATGAGGTGTTCTTGGTACCACCATAATTGCCTCATCATCTTCTTCAGCTTTGAATTCTTGGGCGTTAACTTGGTATTTTGCTAAATGGACCTTTGCGGTTACATGATCAGTTATACTGTCTTCGCCATTTTGTTCTTCATCTTTGTTAAGTGCCCCATCCTTTTCCTCTTTGTATTCAACTTCAACCTGGGTTGATTCCAGTACCACCTTTATTGCCTCATCCTCTTCCTCTGCGATTTCTTGGGGGTTAACTTGGAATTTGGTTAAATGGTCCTTTTGAGTTGCATGATCAGTTACAACGTCTTCATCACTTTTTTCTTCGTCTTCATTAAGTGCCTTATTGTCTTCCTCTTCGTATTCAATTGGTACCACCAAAATTGCCGCCTCCTCTTCCTCGGCTTCGATTTCTTGGGGGTCAATAGGGCCCTCACCGCTTTTTTCTCCGTCTTCATTAAGTGTCTCATTCTCTTCCTCTTTGTATTCAACTTCAACAAGGGGTGTTTTTGGTACCACCATAGGCACCGCCTCCTCTTCCTCGTGGTATTCAAATTCGGTATAGGGGGCTTTTAGTACCACTGTAGTTGCCTCACCTTCGAGTTGTTCTTGGTTAACTTGGTATATTTCTAAATGTTGCTTTTGAGATACATGATCAGTTATAGTGTCTTCCTCAGTTTTTGCTTCGTCGTCTTTATTAAGTGCCTCATTTTCTTCAACTTCAACTTGGGGTGTTGTTGGTACAACCATAGTTGCCTCATCCTCTTCTTTGTCATATTCAAGTTCAGGTGTTTCCGATATCACCACAATTGCCTCATACTCAACCTCGGCTTTGACTACTTGCGGGTTAACTTGGTATTTTGCTAAATGGTCATTTTGAGTTACATGATCAGTTGCAGTGCCCTCGCCGCTATTTTCTTCATCTTCAATAAGTGTCTCATCCTCTTCCAGTTGGTATTCAACTTCATTATGGGATGTTTTCGGTACCTCATCCTTTGCTTCTATGAATTTAGCTTCAACATAGGGTGTTTTCGGTTCCTCAGCTTCAATCTCGTTGTGGTTAACTTGGTACTTTGTTATATGGTTGTTCTGATTAACACAATCAGTTACAGTGTCTTCAATGCTTTTTTGTTCGTCTTCGTTAAGTGGCTCGTTCTCATGATGTGTCTTATCTTCTTTCCTCTTTCCAATGATCTCTATGGGTTGAGCGCCATTCTTGGCTGAAGTTATGTCTGCTTCTTCAGTCCCTCTACAAGAGAAAACAAGCCGGACATGTATCACAAATGATATTATACAAAAGATCTACATAAAGATATGTGAATCCTTAATTTGTTTGAAGAATTAGAACCTAGCTACGTGGAGAAATAAAATTATATATTGTCCAGCATGAGCAAGACGGACCAAGTAGTTTGCTAAAGAAGGTTATAGCCATCCCATAATTTTTTGAATCCAAATTTTTAGTGTAATTTGTGTGTTCTAGGTCCGTCCTTGAGCATGAGACCACCCAAAACCCGAGGGGATGGGGAATTATATTTCGGAATACCATGATATTTTGGCTTCTGAATATAATATATATAATCCGTACATCGCGCGGACTGTACGCTACTTATATATGAATCTATTTCTGTGGAAGATTAGTGCCACAGGGCCTTTTTTTCTTGTTGTGTAAGATTATGGGGATAAACCACGAATGCGCCATGGTATCTCTATATACAATATCCAAGCTTAGGATCAAATATCAACCATATCAAATTGTCTACACGTCATCTAGATTTCAAAAAGCTAGAGCTGCGGCTACAATTAACTAATTTTTTAAAATAATAAAATAAAAGAAAAAAAAAACTCAATAAAATCATTTTTCAAAATGGGTCACTTTTTGAAAAAATAAATAAATAAATAAAATAGTTTTTATTCTCTCTCGATTTTCTCTCCATATTTCCTCTCTTCTTCTCACTTTTTGGAGACTTTCTCCATCCTCCTGCTATTTAGAAAAATCAGGTAATCCATAATCTCAAAATTCTCTTGTTGCAAAATTTATAAATATGTTTGTAGTTGTTATAATTTATAAATAAGCATGTAGTTGTTTCAAAAACATGTGGACATTCCTTTAATTTTTTTCGAAATGAGATTTTATACATATGTGCATGTATATTTGTTGGTACAAAGGAGGGAGTAAATTTTTATTATAACCTTGATTTATCTTTTGTATATGTATGAAATTCCCATGCTCACTCTTTTTTTTTATAAAGCAAAGTTTATTAGTTTCTTGAGATTAGGAGCGCAATAATTTCTGGGTTTAGGTGCTTTGAGCTTCACAAAAAAGTGATTTTTTTTCAAAGAAGGATTATTTATTTATTTATTTAATTTTTAAACTTGGAATTATTATCTTTATACCTTTCAACAACAGAATCGAAAGAAAGGGGTAATCTTCAATTTGATGATCTTTCTTTGGAACCCTAAGGACACTCATATCAGCGCCCCTAAATAGCCACTATTCTACACATAAGGGATTATATATATATATATATATGGAGCACTATCTAAAGAATAGGAGGTGTGTTATAATATAACCATTCATCCCCAATTCTATCAGTTTAGTGGATCGGTGCGGACATTGTCCATGTTAAATGTATATAGTTAGGGGCGTATGTAGTTAAATGTCGAGATTAAAAATCAGAAAACTAGTGGGAATGTCATTTTCCAATTTATTGAGATTTTTAAGACTTGAATGACGAAGAATGATGATAATGATGGTGGGAATGCCCTTAATTCATATTGGCATCACAAAATACATGTAAGCATATGCCCTAGTTTCATAATGATATCACAAAAACATAGACTAAAAATGCGGTACTTTGTTTTCAGAAACACTTTGAGAAAACATGAATCAATACAAGAAAGACAGCCGATTCTCCGGGACCACTACAAGCATCATCTATGGAGGCAACCCTTGATTGTGATGATACATTGAAGGAGATCTTTTTACTTATGCCTGCTAAGTCACTAATCCGACTCCAGTGCGTATGTAAACACTGGCTAAACGTCATCTCGAGCACATCATTTGGACATGACCATACCCGTCGAGCCTTGGGTTCTGTCTCAGGCTTTTACTTCTATACTTACCCTGCCCATAGGCGACACCCGGTCCCGCTCTACTGCTACAAAAGCCTCCCAACTCTTTAGTTCCTGTACGGTGCTCTTTATAAATACGTGTTCTTCATTACTAGACTCTCGCAATGGCTTGATGTTTTGCTCACATGGGGGACCAGTCGGTTTTGAGTTTCCAATCCGACCACCAGGAAATACAACGTAATTCTTCTACCTCCTCTCAGGAGAGAACTTCTCAAGTACACTTGCTTGGCTTTTGATCCCGCGAGATCCCCATACTACAAAGTTGGGTTCATAAGACACAACTATACAAGGATATAGAATCCATGAGNNGTGCTAAGTGTCGTGCATGGATCACACATGGACGATATCTTAATTGTGTTAGCTGACACGGGCGGAGTTTTCTCCTACGATTCAAAGCTGAAAACGATGGAGGTGATTTACAATTTTTCCCTATCCGACCCTAAACGTAGAAGAAAATGCCCATTTGGTTTCGCTTTTCACTTCATCGAAAGCTTATCTCTGGTCTAAACATTTTTTTATTATCATCAAGCATTCATTTGCCTCATTTCATCGCACTTTTGTCCAACATCTTTTTGTTTGCTGTTTTCCAGTAGATTGTCGATATTGGGTTGGATCCACTGGCGGACAGCCGTAAAAAAAAACTCATCATTTAAAAAATCAAAATAATTTTTTATCAAAAAAAAATATTTTTTTAAACACAATTAACTTTATAATTAATTATTTAATAATAATATATTGTGAAGTGAATAAGTTACAATAGAAAGAGGATTAGAGTAAAAAGAATTAGTCATGCTATTTGTTTTATTTAGAAGAATAAAAGGTATGAACATATAACTAGATTTATTTATTATATCCAACCAAATCTTAGTATAAGAAAGCCAATTAGCAGGAGTGAAAAAGGAGAAAACAAGTATAAAGGGGACCAACTAGCAGAAGATAAAAATGAGAAATAAGCTAAAAAAATAAAATTAGTTGCAAAGAAGCTAATTTGAACTTATGACCTCAAGTCTATAACTATTGTAGCTGAGAGACTTAATCCATCAAGTCACGTTTAAGGAATGGACATATCTCGCTAATAAAAATATATAGAGTATATTTGATGAATTGCCATATACATTATATATCTCGAATTTTTTTAATTAATTCTTGTTACGAATGAATGGGGTCAATTGCCCCCATGCCTATACATAATCTCTATCAGAATAACCTGCTTCTCCTATGGAATTGTTGATGTCCTAAAGTACAAACTGGCAAAGATTGTCTCACGGAATTTTTTTTCCTTCAAAACTATGTATATTAATTTTCAGGTTATTCATGTTAACTTTTAGAGGGAAGTATTTTATTAATATGTGTCAAAAACTGTACATCAAGATGTTTTATACACAAGACGCACAAGGACCAAAAAAGAAAATAAGAATAACAATTTGATACAATAACTCATAAATTTAGTATTCCCCCTCATGTTGGATTATGAAGGTATGTGATGAACAACTT
>MKEJ01036024.1:0-18701 GCA_001753735.1 Embelia ribes
AGTAGCTACAAATCAAATGGCTAGGATGCAGAAGATAGCCGTCCATGAGCGGACGTGCAAAGTTGTATATATTTTTGTTGTGGTACATTTCCGTTGATGTAGATTTTCTTTTGATGTATATTTTAGATAGCCTCATTCGCATGTCGTATTCATTTTTTAGGCTTTGATATATTTTAGACATATTATACCTTATTGTAGCCTTTCATGACACTTTTGTATTTAGGTTAGAACGTTGTATAATATGACATGTATGAGCATATCACACTGGTTGTTTTCGTAAACATGAAGTTTACTTTATTATTGTTTATAAAAGCCGTACGCGGGCTAAATATTCTGGATTGATATACATGCCATATGCAGGCTATAGCATAGATTTATTTTTTGCGCGACTCTGATGTTATCGATTGCTGTAGAAAGAGAATGATTATGAGATTGGCGTTAGTGTGTTATTCCCATTTTCTTTTCTTTTTTTTTTTTCAAAACTATAAATATTTTTCCTTTCATTTTACTTAAAAAGGGAAAACACTCGCCTCTCCAGGTCTCTTCCGGGGATCCGGAACGCAACAAATGGAAATAAACAATAATACTAAAACTAATATAACACTATCATTTATTAAAAAAATATCATATGGAAATTTCAGGACTTTACATCCTCCCCACGTTAAGATTTTTCGTCCCCGAAATTCGCATAAAGTACACAAAAATAAAACACATACCAGAGTCAGCAAACAGCTCCGGATACTTCACACGCATATCCGTTTCACGCTCCCACATCATCTCTTCACTGAAGTCGCTCTTCCACAATACTTTGACATGACGAACCGTCTTCCATCTCAACACTTTCTCGTCCACGTCCAATATTCGAATCGGCTTTACCTCATACGAAACATCTTCTTCGACATAGAAGTCATCAAAGGTAATCACATGTAACGGATCTCGAATTTACTTCCTCAGCATTGAGACGTGAAACACAGGATGTATACTCGACAACTGGGTGGCAACGCAAGCCTATATGCCACTTCTTCCACCACTTTAAGTATCATAAATGGATCAATGTATCTTGGCGATGATTTTTTTTTTTTTTGTCAAATCTCATTATCCCCTTCTTCGGAGACACTTTGAGAAACACATGATCACTCACTTCGAATGACAATTGACGTCTTCTCACATCCGCATAACTTTTGACATGACTCTGTGCTATTTCCAATCGTTGTCTAATCAATTGAATATTCTGGATCATTTCTTGTACCAACTCTGGTCCAAGCAGAGCACTATTACCAATCTCTGCCCAACATACTGGAGAATGATACGGATGCCCATAAAGTGCCTCAAATGGAACATCTCAATGCTCGAATGGTAGCTATTATTGTACGCATATTCTATCAAACTCACATGCTCTTCCTAACCACCGCCAAAGTCTAAGACACATTCCCGCAATATATTCTCCAAAGTCTAAATCGTCTACTCAGATTGACCATCCATTTGATGATGAAAGGCTATACTCATCGCAAGAGTAGTCCACAATACAGCTTGGAGACTCGACCAAAAACAAGACACAAAACAAGGATCACAATTAGAAACAATAGATACATAAGTCTCGTACAAGCGAATGATCTCATTGATATACTTCTGACAAAGTTTTTCAACTGAGTCGGTCGTACGTATCAGAAGGAAATGAGCAGAATTTGTCAGATGATTCACAATCACCCAAATAGAATCGCAACTCCGCTTCGATCTCGACAACTCCACAGCAAAATCCATCGCTATCTATTCCCACTTTCACTCAAGAATGGGCAACGACTACAACAAACCACCGGGGTGTTTATGCTCGACCTTAACTTGTTGACTAGTAAGGCAACGAGACACAAACTTCGCCACATTCTTCTTCATCCCGGATCATTAGAACTGATGCATTACGTTTTGAAACATCTTTTTCCGCCCGAATAAACTGCCAACCGAGAATGATGAAACTCACGAAGAACCTCATTGCGAATAAAAATAAGCACGAACAATTGACTTTGGAAATGCAATCCGTTGTCGTCAGAAATAGTCCAGCGATCCAAACCATGATGACTTAGCACATGCATACAATACGCATCAAACTCATCGTTAACATGTTAAGCCTCCATCACAAGAGAAATCCAAGTAAGACGGACTTCAATAGTAAATAACGTTACTTTTATTACCACCTCCACACACTCCATGCCAAACTCGTTCAATATGCACATCATCTCCTACTCGTCCATAGAAAGATAAGCGAGATAACACCAAGTCTTACAACTCAATGCATCCGCAACCACGTTCACCTTCTAAGGATGATACTCGATATCAAAATTATACCAACCCAAGTATTCTATCAATACTCGCTAATGCATATTGAAATCACGCTACGTAAATATATATTTTAATGATTTGTGATCAGAGAAGACTTAAATCTTCTTGCCATACAAATAATGGCACCTACACTTCAAAGCAAGCACAACATCACCAAGCTAGAGGTCATGCATTGGATAGTTCTTCTCAAGAATTTTCAATTGTCGAGACGCATACGCTACTACTTTACCTAGTTGCATCAACACACATCCAAGCCTTCCTTCAACGCGTCACAATATACAGTATAGCCAATAGTTCGCTCCGGAATAATTAGAATTGGAGCTGAAGCCAACAAAGTTTTGAGAGTAAAGAAAGCCTCCTCACACTGAGTATTCTATTACGAGTCAGCTTAGTCATAAGGGCCGCCAAATGTGTAAAATATTGAACAAATTGACGATAGTATCCTGTAAGACCTAAGAACTACATATTTCAAATACGGATTTTAGTCGTTTCCATTTGATAACGGGTTCAACTTTAGAAGGGTTAACTGCCATGCCACTGTCTGACACCACATGGCTGAGAAAACAAACTTCACAAAATCAGAAATCACATTTCGAGAACTTATCACAAAGCTTATGTTCCTGAAGTGTCGCAAGAACAACATTTAAATGTTCTCGATGTGCATCTTCGGTAGGCGAATAGGCAAGAATGTCATCAATGAATATAACAAAAAGATCGAGATATGGCTGAAATACACGGTTCATAAGATCTATGAACACATCATACACATTAGCCATCTTTGGTATATTATCCTTCGAACATGCAACTGATGATAACCAGAACGCAAATTAATTTTCGTGAAAATTTTGGAACCCCACAATTGATCAAATAAGTCATCAATCAAAGGCAAATGATATTTATTTTTTATGGTAACACGATTCAATTTACGATAATCTATACATATATACATAGTGTCATATTTCTTTGGCATGAATAAAGTTAGAGCACCCTCAGATGACGTACTCTGCTGAATGAAATCTTTCGGCGTCAAATAATCAATTTGAACATGCAACTCCTCCAATTCAACTGGAGCCAATTGATACGGAGTGATAAAGATAGGATTAGTTCCCGACATCACATCAATTGAGAAATCGATTTCCCTTTCGAGAAGAAGACTACTCAAATCATTAGGGAAAATATCTAAAAAATCATAAACCACAGGAAATGAATTCAATTCTGACAACACCTCATCCGAAATAGATAGACCAACTAGCATACATGCTAAACTAGCCTGAGTCTTACGCGTATACTGAAGATAAGGTAAGCGCTCGCCCTGATAACACACATTAATACTCGACGCAATTTTCATCAAAACCCATCTACGCTCATAATCATTAACAACATGAAAATGAGACAGCCAATCGATGCCGATAATGAGATCAAAACCAAGAATACCAAACATAACAAAATCATATTCGAAAAGATGGTTAGCAATAACCAAATCACACTTCTGACAAATACTACCAATACGATATATGTTCTCCCCATGAGTGTTAACATATATAGGATTACTTAACACTTCAATAAGAAATTGCAATATATGTGTGAAACGTTCAGAAATGAATGAATATGAAGTGTCTGCATCAAACAACATGTGTACCCAAGTAGAAAGAAAGGGTAGTATACCTCGTACTATTGATGACTCGGTCGTATTTGGACTCTGCGACATAGCATAAGCACGAGCCTGAGATGTATGGCCTTGTTGATATCCTCCGCGAGCACCACCATTTCCACCATGAGAAGCTCCCACACCCTGAGTAGAAGAAGAGGGAGGAAGATGAGGAAGAATGTATGGCATCTTCTGAGCCATAGTAGGAGAAAAAAATGGAGCAGATCCAAGTGAACTGGTAGGAATAACAAAACCATCAGGACACTTCCACTCCATGTATCCCCTAACATTGTACCTCCTACACGTCAACGAAGGGCAAGATGACTGCAAATGCCCTATACCATCACACTTCCTACACGCCATCATTGGACATGAAGCCTGTCTATGACCCCAAACTCTGAATAATTGGGCTAGAAAAAGATGAATGGGTAGGTTACGGTTGCCCACCACAACAAGGAGTAAAATTGTGGGATCTCTTCCTACCCCCACCTCCACCCAACACTCGCACTGCCTTTACTGCTAACGCTCACACCACCACCGCCTCCACCGCAACTGCCCCAACCAAACCCAACATAAAAAATGAGCCTCTAGCTAGAAGACTGGCCCGAAAGGCCTAGCAGGACGAGTATCATGAATCTGTTGCCTTTCGAGTAAGCTCTTCTCAACTTTCATCGCTGCGCTGACACAATTCTCATAAGAATTGTAAGGCTCCGAAACAACTATAGACTTGATAGCTTCGCGTAAACTGTTCTCAAGCCTATGTACTCGTCGCTCCTCCATAGAGACGAGCTTTGGTGCATAGCGAGAAAGTCTTATAAATGCCCATTGATATTGTTGCACCATAGAACCCTTTTGAACCAAATTCGTGAATTCCATCCTATTTCTCTTCCAAAGAGTATCATGACAGAACTCTTTAAGGGAAGAGCCCCGAAAAGCTGCCCAAGTCATACTGCGTTGCCCGTACACTTCCGAATGCCCTTTCCTCTACTTTTCTGCTTCCCTGCAAAGATAAAATGGCATGGTCACCATCCTTAAATCATCGTTCATAATGTGATTTATATGGAAATTTTGCTCAATCCCTGTGAGCCAATGTTCCGCCATAATTGGTTCCTCGTTGCCCTTGAAGCGGGAGGATCTATATTCCTGAAAGTCAAATGAGCCGTCAAAAATCTCGTCTCAGTACTCGGCCCACTCTCCATCTGAGTACGTTGTGCCAAATTCTTGAATATGTCCTCCATCTAACGAAACATATTAGAGGGCTCCACCAAAAATCGCCCAACAGTGGTACCACCGTCTTGTTGCAGAATAAAAGTCACCTCTGCTTTCAGTTGAGATGGTGGCAGATCATGATGATAAGAATCGGGAACCTCCTCCTCGTTCTCCTCTATGCTCACCTCACCCACATCCTTTAGGTCGGGAATGTTCTCAACCACTCATATCTCGACTTCATGAGCCACTTCGAACCATCAAGATGAAAAAAGCTTTTCATAATCTTCACATCACAAATAATAACAACAAAGTAAAATATAAGTTAAAATCACAAATGTCTTACTTACGCCATGCCTACACATATAAAAATAATTAACACAACTACAACACATTTCTCATGCAACATTTCTACACACATGCCACTACCACACAAGTAAATACACACCACACCTACGCTCACATCACATACTACATAACCCAGTTAGCTATGATATGAACCTGTCATGCCCTCAATCCTGAAGATTCGGAGGGTGAGTGTTTTCCATTTTTAAAGAAAAGGAAAAAAAAGATATATAATTTTGAATGAAATGAAAAAACTAGAAAAAAATACGCTAAATGCCACATTCGCACAACACATTGTACAGCATATCAAATATCATAGAGCACAAAAAAAAAATATTCTTATAGCCTGTTAAGATATAAAAGATATATGAATCAACATCAACAACAATAAACGTAAACACCATGTTTACATTACACAAAAGCTACTTGTTTACCAATATATGTATATATATACAATTTAAATTATTTATTACATCTCGTTCTTACTCGATACAAAACACTACTAAAGCTACAACAAGTTTTGATATGCAAAAAAGTACGTCAACACTGTTACATCTTTAAGCCTCGAGAAATATACAATAATATGAAAGAGGCTACAAAAGGACTACATCAAAATAAGTCTTCGAGCACATATCTACACAATGCGCGTCCAGTTCAAGGACGGCCCTCGCTAGGTTCCACACCTGCAACACATTTTCAAGGCAATATATTGAAGAAAAGGCTTGAGTTAGCCTTCTAAATGACATGATACATGTGATGCTATTTGGTATCTCAAGTGTAATCCTGAATGCATATATTTAGGTATGAATGTGATGCAATGATAGCCAACACACATACACTGACACAACAATACTCACCACACACCCCAACCACAATAAAAAGCAAAATGTAGGACTAGTATCTCTTTTCGTTTCACAAAATAATACTATGATCCGCCTCCCAGTAGAGACGCAATCAAAGCCTTTATTGATCTACCTCCCATCAGAGTTGCGATTAATGGTGGTTCCCTACCTTGATTTTTTGACTTTTACGGTAAGGTGTCGAGTTTTCTCTTTAAAGTTTATTTTTCCACATACTAATTAGTCAACACTTGTCCCAAAAAAAATCAAAATGAATAAACCCTAATGTATGCAACTCAACACGTTTTATTCTGAAAAATTCCACTTTTAATCGACAACGCTTTCTTTTCACCAATAATACACACTTCACAAAAAGGTATCTTCTTATTTTACTTTCCACACACAAATATGCACACACCTCTTTTCCACATTGCTTTCAAAAACTCATTTTCAACTTCACGATATATCGTATTTTAAATCATCGCTTTTCAATTTCCTTTTAAATATGCCCAAACGCCATATGATTCTATGATATATACAATAATATAAATCATGTTCATGCCTTTAATTTACAAAACATTAAACGAAAAAACATAAGTAACATATAAGCAACCATATTTATCAACAAGTAAATTACACGTAAGGTACTCACACAAACTCATACATATATTATTATTTTGGAGACTACTCGTACCTACAAGTCACTTAGAAGTCACCCCATGACTTCAAGCATGAAACTCTCAAATTAAATCTTTTTGACCCCTCGGTTTGATCTAGCTATACACCTCGGATCAACATGTGTCTATACAAATAAATGATGTACTTGAGATAAGGAATAAGAAAAACTAGTTTGTTTTCACGAATACGAAGGCACACAAAATGAGAAAATTCAAACGAGAGAACGAGAAGGCGAGACTTATTTCCAAGGAGAGGTCTCACAATAAGAAATCTGAATATCTACTTTATTTCACCACCCGAATACTCTAGCTAGATGAAATCGCCACTCGAACCCACTTTTTCTCCCTTTTCTTTTTCTAACACTTATGTACATAAGTAAATAAGAAAAGAAGACAACAAAAGGCCTAAAAGGGCCAGCCAATAGAAGGAATAAAAGGAATATAAAATGTTGCTAAGTATTAAACTTAGTATGATATAGTTGACCAAAGTCAACTTACAAAAAAAAAGCATCCAAAATTATTATATATATAGTAGTATTTTTAGTAAGTTTCCATGTAAATTGTATAATGTAACTATAATACATATATGTTATGTAACAAATATATATGCACAACATACAACTTATAACACCAATCGACAAACCACGACAACGAATCTCCTACTACAACTATACCATGAATGAAATAAACAATTATACTAGAACTCGTATAATACTATCATTTATTAAAAACAAAAAAATCATAAGGAATTTTTAGGACATTATAGAAATCCTGTTAGGGAGTCCACGCTCAACCAAATGGATATCAAAATAAGAAGCAATATTTGGTTTTGAAATGCTGTTCAAGTCACCGAACTCGCTAGGGATCTAAAAGAACAAATTGGACCATCCGCACCTTCAACCTCCCAAGGTGTTCTAGCACCTTTGAAGAAAAAGAAATAAGTCGTCATTTGCTATCCATTTGTTCCGATGTGGTCTCAAGGTAGATGTCCAACTCATTTTCTTGACCGCAATAAGTCGGCCTTCGCTTATTTTCTAAAAATTGCCAAACATCTTCAATCGGATTAGAAGATGATGATGCACATTGAGATTGTTCTAGTGCGATTGTTGTAGATGGAACCTATGAACTATAAACCAGTCCTGCCTTTAGCATAATCTGCTCTAATATCTTGTTTAACAGTACTTCTAGATATGAGTTCATAACGATGTTGGAAGCTTTTTCTAATCATGTCTACAAAATGAGAACTTTCGACACATCCAATAGGTTGATAAGCTATTTGCATATATCTCACTATTTGCTGGTGTGCAACGGCAACACCATAATAAAAAGCACAAAGCTTACCGGTACTAGAGTTTATGTTTAAGATAGTTTGTCCATCTGATTGAGTTTTAGATTGTGTTAATAAGTGTGTGTGGTAATACTTAAGTAAGTGAGAAGTGTCATCCCATTTACTACCATTCAACTCAATACTATAAATCTTACAAATTGCTTTTTTTTTCTCCACCTTTTGGGTGAGGTATACGATTAATTTTTCTAGTAAATCCAATCCATCCATCAGAAACTTTCCTACCGCTATCAGTTTATGAATTAAGGAAGATTGGGGTATTACTAATGATTGGGCTCCGAAAGTGTGTATAACAAGTGGTTATTTCATATACTTTAGGTCATTTATCTTGCATTTAGCATATCAAACTTATTATATTTCGGTATTATGTATTTGCATATTATTTGCAGGATTGTGGCATAAAATAAGATGATTTAAATTCCAATTGGGATGCTTTAGAAGTTATGAGGAAAATGCTTATGTTTGGATGATGATTTGGAGCATTAGACGTTAAAATAATGAGTTTTGAGAAGTCTTGCGCGAGCAATTTGATCACCCATTCGTTGAAAGTGTATCGTATGCCAAAAACCTGAGGTTCAATGAATTACTGGGAAATTTTGGAATACGTTTTCCTATCAAATTAGGTATGGTTAGAAAACTCATTCAATTATTTTTCTAACGGTTCAAACGATACTCAATTCCAAATTTTCTAGTGCAAGTTGTGAATTTTTTTTGTGAAAGGGTGTGAACCAGTTCGTTAGGACGAATCACTATTTGGTCCAAACCAAAATATTAAATTCCGAAAATTTGAGTTTTTCACATATTAGCTTTGGGTCCACTTTATATATATTATTTTATTCCAAAAATATGATGTGTAATAGATTTAATGGTTCAGATTTAATCATAATCTTTTGTGGAGGCTTATAACCCTAACCTCGAAATTTTCACTCTCAACACAATTCATTAGTTTAGTTTTTTTTTCCTTTCTTTTTCTTTCTATCCACCTTTGGAGATTTTGAAGAGGGAAATTGAGGAGGTCGTGACAACTTTGTGAATTGTTATTTTCTTCTTTTACAACGATGTGAGATTGTTCTACTTTTTTTTTATTGATTAATAAACTTATTTTTTTTGTTCTTTTAATTGTTTCTTGCCTGTTTAAAATTAAAGTATTGTTTTAATTGCTTGTTCATCTTTGTAATTATTCTTTATTATTGTTATTGCAAGTTTTTATAATTAATCATATTTTTTTCGCCTTACTTTCAATTAGAGTTAGTGTTTTCATTGATTTAATCATGAGTAGCTAAATTTTATACTTGCCCCTGGTATGATGGAGGTGTTTGATGGAGGTATTAAATTTATATATTGAATTACTAAATTGAAATAATCTCTATTTGACGAACAAGTTTTATAAAATAAATCGGAGTAAATTAGTAGAGAGTTCACATTAGATTTTTCATAAAATTGTCATGTTGGAATAAAATTTATATTTTTCAAAGCTATATTGGGCCTAATGGCTATCTCGTATTGACAATCCTATTGAGTTAGTTAGAAAACTAAGTTTTTATGGAGATGAAGTTGAAAGCTATCTATTTTATTAATTATAGGATTATTTAATCTGTTTAGTCGGCTTAGGAATCGCTTAGATGTAATTACTGTATCTAACTATGGCTCGATAATACTCTAAATTGAATTAAACCAGATTTAACGCACTAGTAAGTTAATAAATAATTTACGGAGTGAGTTCATTATATGGGATTATATACGGCATTTAATACATATAATTTAATGTTTGATACTATAATGGATAATACCAAGGGGCATGTCGCATTTATTTATTAATTTTATCTTTCTTATTTAGCTTAGAATTTAGATTTTCCGAATTCTATGAAAACCCTGTTTTAGAAGTAGTGATAATACTGTAAATAATTACTTGAATTGAAGCTATTTAAAAGGATTGAATCTTATTTTTTCCTAGATTAGTAGGAGTTCATTGGTACGATAAATCCGGTATCTTAACGGTAAAACTATGATTATCCCTAGTATATTTGCTAGGTATCCTTCCGTGCAATTTAAGGAAGCGAATAAGTTTTTGATACTGTTGCCTGGGAATTCTTTTTCAAACGGATTGCTAAGAATTCTTGGTATCCGTCTCAAACGGATTGCTAAGAATTTAATTCCTTTTCAGTTTGTGTTCAAGTAAAAAAAAGAAGGTTAATAGAAAAAAAAAATGAGTTGCTAGGTCTCAAATTGAAATTTTCCTCTCGCGTATGAGTAGTTTCACTTTCTGCCAAAAAAAAAAAAGGAAATTTGGAAATTTAATGAATATTTTATTAGCTAAGTTAATAGCATGCGCAACTGTGAAGTTTTTGACCAATACTTGAATATTGTATTCATGTACTCAATAGATCGTAATGCTTTATTGTACTAGCCTTGTGTAATATG
Source organism: Embelia ribes (assembly GCA_001753735.1). Classification (NCBI taxonomy): domain Eukaryota; kingdom Viridiplantae; phylum Streptophyta; class Magnoliopsida; order Ericales; family Primulaceae; genus Embelia; species Embelia ribes. The sequence goes on from MKEJ01036024.1 coordinate 10,816, forward strand.
CCAAATTGCAGGATATTAGTTTAATGATCGTTCATATTTTCAAAACATAGTAGGTCGTATACATAATTGCACATCAATTATTATTATTATTATTTTAATATGGTATAAAATATAAATTTAGGGTTAAAATTTTTAACACTATCAAAAATGATATCACTTTGAGGTACATTTTATGGCTATAAAAATAAAATTTAACTTATATATAAATATAAAAATATTTTCAAAATTTTTATTTTTAAATTCTATATAAATAGTACAAAAGTAATTCCCTATTTCCATTAATTTATTTTTTTTATTTTGATATCCACTTTCCCACTTTCCTTGTCCCATGATTATCTGCCTTGGAAGACCCTCCAAGTAAAATCTAAAAGTAGCACATCAGCAGCCCCCTATGCAAGCCCCCTACTGCAGAGTTTGTACCCATCGCATCATTGCTTGCCGATTTGATGTTGTTTTTCTTTCTTCGAGGATGGAAAGTGGCGGGCATTAAATGAGTTTATTCATTTCCCCATGCTCATCATTACCAAAAGATCACAATTTTGGATTTGCTCTAAATGTATGAAAAATTTTTCTTATACCGTACACTATTTTTTTTTATAAAATTATTATAATTTAAAAATAATTATTATAAATAGAAAATAATTTATTATAATTAATTTTAATATAAAAAATTATAATAAATTATTCTTAAAATATAATAATTTATTCTAAGAATACAATAATTTTTATATATTGCAAGAAATAAAATTTTTGTATTGATGGGGCAATCCTCAATCTTAGCCATGCCACCGTCCACATAATTTTTAATTTTCAGTTTTTGATTTAAGAAACAATTTCTTTTATTAATATAAAATACTTTTTCATCCTAATAATAATAATTATAATTTTAAGCACTCAAAATGGATATAGTAATTAGGAACGAACAAAATAAAAAAATGACTGTCAAATAGGGATGAATGGAGCAACATTTGTCTTTCAAGATTTTAAGATAAATTAAACTATATTTTATAAAAAAAACTTTAAACTGTTAACTGATTACTAATTAATTGCCTATTTTGTAAAGATGAAAACTGATTTGTTTGTTATATTCAACTTTTAAAAACTTAGTTTTTGTAGAAAAATAATTCAAAAAACTTATTATTCTAGATTTTTAATTTTTCAAACTTTAGTTGAGATGTAAAAATGAAAGATATTTAAATAACAAATGTACTTAAATTTTATATTCTCAATTTTGTATTTGTTACTTAATTTTTCTATCTTGATGAATCCAACTAAATAAATATTTCATAAAAATTATAATATATGATAATAGTGATTTATTTTTATATTCAAAAAATAAAAAAAAATTAAAAAAAAAATTAAAAATATACATTCCACAAAATGTTTTGTATATTATTAAAGTTTTAGTTTTTTTAATTTATAATAATTTGAAAACTAATTTTTATAATCATACTCCATAATGGGTGTGCTTGGTTCACTGCAAAAGTAAATTATTTATGTACGTATTACTAGAAAGTAAAAATATTGTTTATTTGCCCTATCTAAAATTAAAATACTGAAATTTCCAAAAAAAATTTAAAATATAATAAAATATTTTTTACTTAAAAGTATCAAAAATATGTTTCTGCAGAAATAAAAATTTTGTTATTTTTACCAAAAAAATATATTTTTCTTATACTTTACTCTTTTACTAATTAATTTTCATAATTTTTGATAATAAAAAGTATATTTATTTTAAAATATATATGTACCAAATAAACATATAACATGCATAAAAATTACCTAAAAATATATTTTTCCACGTCAAAAAGAAAAATATATATCAGTATTTTAAAAATGCAACAAAGGGGCCCAATATTGATTGACACTAAGTAAAAGCATCGTGACTATGTACAGTACCCACAAGTATTTATGTATGCATATAGTTTACACGGAAAAGATTATTATTAATATTATTATTATTAGTTTCCAATGGCCTATGATATTCCGACTCGGTTGAACCCAAACGCTCCGCCGTGGCCTCCTTACCCACCACCGGCGGCCGTCGTGGACTGCACTCCTCACTACTACTACCAATACACTTTCATCCCAACCTTCAACTTCTGCTACTTCATCCACCCACCGGAGCTCCTTCAGCCACCTGCTCATCCCGCGTTTACACCACGTAGGCTGCTGCGGAACGGATTGAAGGGTGGTCGCCGCCGCCGGTGGGTTGTGAAAGGTGGGAACTCCGGCGAGACACGTGTCCAGGGAGTGGGGGAGACGGTGATGTTAAAAAACATTCCAAATCAGTTTAGGTCAGTTTACCCTCTCCTTTGTCTCTCTCTATCTCTATCTCTCTACTTCTATCTATATGTATATGTGTTGTCTAGTGTAGAGAGAGAGTGAGCGGGTTTTCATTATCGGCTCCCCCTCTCAATTTTCAAATCTACTTCTGTTACTACAAATTTATGTTGTAGAAATTGCTCTCTCTGATTTTTCTTGAAAGTTTCATTAAAATTACCAGAATAATCAAATATGACATTGGAAAGTAAAATTCTATTTGACCTAATGATAACTAGGGTTTTATAGTTTTAGTAGAGTAGTAATTTTCTTTTTTTACTGAAAAATTATGAGTATATATATTTCGAATTAGAAATTTATCGTCAGGTCTCGAGAAATTTATGAAAATAGAATTACTCCTGTGGCACATTTCTTGTACCTACCATTTCATTTTTGAAAAAATAAACTAAAACTAGAGAAGTGTGCTGTGAATTTTCTTAAAGAGTACTTGAAAATTAACTTGAAAACCTCTTAAAAGGAAATGTTTATTATATAAGTGTATCATTGTAAATGTTCAGTGTATTTCAATATTAGTACATAATGGCTGGATAATTTCTGCTGTTTATTTTTCCATTGTATATAAATATATCATTGTAAATGTTCAGTGTATTTCAATATTGGTACATAATGGGTGGATAATTTCTGCTGTTTATTTTTCCGTTGTATATATTAGTGCGCAAATGAGATTTGTGTCACTTTCTGTTGCCAGCCAAATTTAGGATGGTCATTGTAAAGACGAAAAATTATTGAATGACTTGCTATGAATCGGAAATTAATGGTTGTGTATAAATATTTTAGTGACTTGCAAAGGGACAAGTTATTAGCAATTGATTTATAAACTTACTCCCTCCATTTCTTTTTTGTTGTCACTTTGGTATTTTTTGCATTTTTTTTTTAAGTTTTCATTATGCAAGTTAATAAAATATTAATTATTTTTTTCTAATTCTACCAATGGTAATGAGTTGTAGTGATAAGCTTTGAGTATTTAATGAAGGGTTTTATAATATTGTTTTTTTCATCTACAATTGAGACAATTAATGATTATCTCGTTACTATTCTCTAAAATGGAGTGATAATTAAAAAGGAAAGGAGGGAGTATTGTTTAACAAAATATTGCATGTTAATATATAATAATAGAAAAAATTAAAATTATTTTGATTAATTTTATTAATAAAAATAACAATCTAATATATTGTACAATGAAAAACAATGGCAAAATGGTCCAAAAGGACCTATATGATGATAGAATAGAACCTTAGGAATGAAATTGATAAACATTAAAACTTTGGGACTTAATCGATAAAAGGTGAAAAATGCTTTTGATAATTTTCCTATATATAACGCATATATAAATATATGTGTATATAAATGAGTTGGGCTTTACTTAGCTCTAACTCTGCTCATTTACTAAACGATTTTTAAAATTCGGCTAATGCTTACCTTTTTTGAATCAAACGAGCCAAGCTACTTAACAAGTTACTTTCGAGCAGCTCTCTAATGACTCTATTCATTTATATCCCTACCCTCGTCAATCACTCCCGTCACTTCTATCTCTTTTTCTTTGATAATCTAGGAGGCTACAAATATTTGGCATGGCAAAAAATATATATATATTCTTTATTTGATTTTTCATAAAAATTTTCAAATATATTAGTCAATTCATTCATTTTTATTTTTTTAAAATAAATATTACGCTTCGTGTGTGTCCGTTGGTTAATTTGAAATTGAAATTTGATATTATTTCCATTGTATTATTATTAAATATATATATTTTTTTATTTTATTTTCAAAATAATTAGTTTGATAAATTTAAGTAATTTATAAAGATTGCGGTAATATTTTTCAAAATTTATTTGGAAATAATTATATAAATGATATTTTTTACTAAATTTGATAAAATAAATATTATTTTATTTCATATCTCTAAATAAATTTTTAAAAATATTGCTGTAATTTTTATAAATTATTTAAAAATTTCACATGAAAAAAAATTGAAAACAAATTAATAACAGCACATAAGCAGAACAGTACAGAATTTCAATCCGGCGAGAGGATGACACGTGAGACTGTGGGTGACGCAAGCAACGTCAATGGAGACGTCTTTTCTGATTAAACACATGATTGAGGCGCTCCTCATCCATTCAAACTCATCTGACATCTTTATACGTACATATATATACATACATATCTTGGATGACGTGGCAGAAGTGGAAGACCAGATCGACGGCTGATAGAGACCCTCCTTCTATTCGTGTTTGTTGGGAAGCGTGACATGATTCGAGACAGAAGCAAGGCAAGCAGCCCGCATAATGCGCGGGGTTATTTATTTTTTTCCTCTGTTTTTTCTTAAGACTACTGTGGACTGATGTGGGTGAATGTGTGTCAGTCCCATCACTGCGTCCCTCTTCACTTGGCCAAATGAATGGAGGAGCGATTGTCTAAATAAAAAAAAAAAAAAAAAATTAAAATAAGAGATAAAACATAGACCAAATAAAAATAATTTTATAATAAAAAATTATAAAATTATTTTTATAATTATGCATAAAAATTTTATTTATGCAACTTATATTTTGTCTCTCATACTGATCCTATTTTGTTTTTAGAAGTTTGACACTACCCTCCCAAATCTATTTCCCGGGTCCCATTCTGATTTGGGTGACACTCTTTAGAAATGGTAAAAGTGGGACATAATTCTATACACATAAACATAATTTAATAATAAAAAAATTTTAAATTTTAATTTGTAATTATAAATGCTATGATATTTTTTAGTGGCACAAAATTGACGCCTCGCCATTCCCTCCTCCCCCCGCCTCCCTTTTTAAAAGGGTGTGATACTCTATTCTCATCATTATGATCCCTCCGTGCCTTTTAATATTTTTAGTTCCAAAATCTTAAATAAATTAATTTATATATAAAATTACTCATAATATTATTAAATATTTTTTAAGAATAAAAATATAATTATTTAATATTATTATTATGAGTCATTATGCATTTTATAAATTAATTTATTTAATATTTCAAAAAATAAAATAAAACCTAAGAACATAGAAGTGGGCACAATAAAGGGAGATAAAGGAACCAAACTCACGTTGGAGGCCTCTTTCCTTTATTTTTAGGCTTAGTTTGGGATACTTTGGGGTTTTTCAAAATTAGTTTCTTAAATTGTTTTTAAAGGTGTATATTAAAAGCAGTGTAATGCTAATATTTGGTAAGTTGGTATAATGATATTTTCTAATGTAAAAAGGTAAAATTAAATATGAATGAGATATGTAGATAATATGATTAAATTTATTTCAGTAATATATAACTAAAAAACAAAAAATTCTTTTAAAATATCATTGAGACTGCTCCTAATAGTAATATCAAAAAAGCAAAAAAGATTTATTAAAAGCACACGTTCAGTTAGAAAACAACAATATCAAATTGGTCATTACTCATTGTTTTTATGCACCGAGCATCAGCAATAGGGAGCTAGTGAGATCCAAACACTTTTCCCATTTAACGTTAAATAATTTTTCATCGAATGCAAATACCAATATCTTCTTAATACTTTTCCCATAAGCACTAATTATTTTTATTATTCCTAATAAAAAAGTAAAGGATAAAAGCCATAAAATGTGGTTCTTAACTAAGAACTCTGTTCAATCTCTTCATAATAAATGATACTACAAAGAACCTCTCTCCAATGTGAGGATAGGTTCTTAAACAAGCATTGGGGGTTAAGCATCCCATTGGAGATGCTATTATCTAATCGTGATTAATAGATTTGTATCAGCTAATATGTCACGTGCATGATCCATCTATAGTGCTTGCACTTGAGCTTCTTGAACCCTAATTAGTTTTGTGGCAGTTTTACACATTTTATATTATAAATACGAGTATGTAGAATAATTTTACATTTCTTCAGTTAAATTTTGCTCTAGGTATTGTGGCGGTTTTATGCATTTTATATTATAAATACAAGTATGTAGAATAGTTTTACATTTCTTCAGCTAAAATTTGCTCTAGGTCTCACGACATTCATTTTCGGGATATGGTCTCAAAGCAAGCCATCAATCTTAAGTGAACTAATTCGGATGACAATATTTCAATTTTTCTTACATATTTGAATTTGGAAAATTTATAATGTTTCAAATGAGTGCAAAATTTGGAAATATTGACCCAAAATGGCAAACCGAATAGAAGGGATGAGATATTTGAATTGATTTTATTTAAAAATTACCGAGTTAAAAATTATTTATTCTCAAGTTTAGATAAATGTAAGAATAAATATGTAATGAATGTGATAGTGTACAAGTAATTAAAATATTAAAAATAAAGTAAGGAAAAAAGATACAATATGCGACGATATAATGGTTTGGTAATAACCTAGACAGTTGAAAATCGTCAAAGCCCCTATATCCACTTATTCAAGGTTTCCCCTTAATTTTCCTTTAGATCCAGTGAAATTTGTACATCCTAAAGGACCAATTAGTATACTAGGTCCTAACCTATTCCATTACCAAGTAACTTATCAGGTGCTACTTGAAACCATTATATCTTGAGATTCACGAGTTCCAATTTCTAGCTTACACTCACAAATAGAGTATAATACTTTTCAAAACTACCCAAAACTCTCTCAAGAAATTTGAGAGTTTATAAACTACTCCAAAAATTACAATGATAGATTACGAAGTAATTTATCTCACTCAAACTCTTTGAAAGGAAATTACAAGGTATTTATACAAATAATAATTTAAGGGAGAAGGGTTCTTGAAGTGCTTGCAAGAGATTGAAGTTGAACTTGTAACGAAAATGATGAATAGTGCTCAATTTTGAATCTTAAACTTTTAATTTTGCTTTGAATGAGTGAACCACTTGCCTTGGACTTGTTGAAGTGTTTAAATAGTTCTTAGTTGAGATATGACTTTGCTTAGGGATTGTAGTATGTTTCTTATCCTCAGTATTGAAATGTTTCATGAGTCTCTGTAATCGTCGAAGAAGAAAAAGCAAATTTCTTATCGTGTGTTTACCTTGGGTTGCCTGTCCAATGGCTCCAAGCTGACAAACACAAGTCAGACACAGAGGAAAAAAATTAGAATTTTCTGCACCTTGGTCTTCAAATTGGAACTCTATCAACTAAGGTCTAGTGACCAAATTGGGGACCTAAAGCCATTGAATGACCGACGGAGAGGCTGAAATTCAACTTGTAAAATTGTTTCGAGCAGTAACTTTTTGAATTCTTTTCACACTATCAACTCCTTGTCAGTTGTGAACGTTGTATAGTATTTTAACATGTAATACTAAATAAAAAAGTTAGTACAACAATAATAAAAAACTCGTATATTTTTCACAATTTTTGTTATCATAAAAAATAGATTTTTTTAATTTAAAAATAAACCTTGGTGAAACATGAAGTCATCTTGAAGAGCAATCGTAAAACTTTACGTTCTCATTGCAGAAATTATTTAAGTTTGTATAAGGCCCCAATTTTTCACCAACACTGTAGCACTTCTGTAGCAGTGCTGATTAATAGTATAATGATATAAATTAAACATCTGAGTGATATAATCATACTA
>MKEJ01036033.1:0-22081 GCA_001753735.1 Embelia ribes
TAACTATTTGAAATTTCACATCTACGACTTGGAGCTCACGAGTCTCCATAATAACTCAGATTTTAAGAGCCTTGTGGTCACTACAAGAAATTGGTCGATTCTTTTGATTTAGGATATCGATTGCAGCATCAAGTTTCAAGATCGACAAGATGGAGGGACCGGCAACATTGAAAGACAGGTAAATTCATATTCTTTTTCCATAATGCCAGGTTAATTCAGTGCCAAGTGAATTTGGGACAAATCAAAAATTTTTGTTCCATATTTTTTGTTGACCCCTGAAGCTCCACTTCAAGTAGTACTCTGTAACATCACTTTCATAGACTAAAAAAATAAGAGAATAAATATGGAGGAGTCCATCAATAATTAATCGTTGTATGGGGCAGTGTTAATGACATCAACACATTTGTAAGAATAGGGGTGTCATGTAAATTTGAATATATATGTAAGCATACCATATAAAAGGGCGCAGCTATTGATCGAAAATCATAAAAGCAAGCAGAAGATCAACTCACTAGTCGGACAAATGGAGCAACTCCTATTGTAATTAAGATGAAGAAATAAAGAAGAACGAATTAATATGATATTTACAAAGTTTAGCAACTGAACCTACTCCGCTTGGGGAGGGTAAGAGACATTCTCCCTAAAAACCATAATCTAACTTCTAATATGCAATATAATCTGTTGAAAATCTTAATCCGTTTTTCCTCGCGTACAAAAGCACAAAGATATTTAGTAATCACAAATCACGTAAACCTATATATTCCTACTCCAAACTTCAGGTTCATCCAAGAGAAGAGAATTATTGTGAGTTCGATGTTTATTATGTTCAGACAGAACGAACTTTATTACCCTACAAAGTGAAAAGGACTCAAAAACTTTTTTGTTGGCGAACGATATGATTAGAACTTCTCAGTAATGTGTTTCCTTTCTCTTAGACAGTTGACATTGTCCGGGCTACTAAATTTCATTGACGGGCTGTGGTCGAGTTGTGGGGATGAGAGGATAATCATATTCACAATGAATCACAAAAACAAATTAGACCCTGCTTTGTGGAGGCCCGGCCAAATCGACATGCACATGCACATGTCTTATTGCACTCCTGCTGGGTTTAAGATCCTAGCTTCTAATTACCTTGGCGTAAGCAATCACTCAATGTTGAAAAGCTCAAAACGGAGGTAAAGGTCACCCCTGCAGAGATAGCAAAAGAACTTATGCAAAGCGATGCGGTTGAAATGGCCCTCATAGGACTAAATGAGTTCTTAAACTGAAGAAAAACGATATCATTGAAACCCAAGAGAAAGAAGAAGATGAAGTAGAGGGAAGTGAAGAAGGGGATGAAGGAGTCAAGAACTTGTGAGGAATTTATGGTGTTCTTTTCTTTTTTCTTTCAGGTCTATCAGGCCTTCATTAATGCCATACATTCTACGGATTGTGGTTGTTAAATATGAATGGGAAAAATGAAGGTGAAACTGTTTATGCTAATCTCAGTTATTGCATGTAAATCTCACCCCTAACTCCCAACGAAGTTAATCATCTCTCCTCAACATCAATGGGGATGTTTTCCATCAAGTTAAATCTTAACAGGTGATTACCCAAATACTACAAAATTCGATACCTGAAAACTAACGAACATTTTTCAGTTCAAGAGGTGGGAAACAGCATACCACTCAGGCAACTTTTGCTCAAACTGGGACTATAAACATGCCATTCCGGCAACATTTGCCACCACACAGAATGCAAAAGACTGGGATACCACTGCTGCAGTTCTTATAATAGCTAGAAGGCAAACCCCAATATAGCAACACATTGACAATCCTTACAAAAATACATCGACCATAAATTTCTCAAAATCTATAATGGGTCATGGGCAACGTGAATCAATCATCAGAAAAATCGATACATATTACTATCTTAACCATTAAACCACGATTGCAGAACGCAAAAGGACTACTAATGTAACCAGTGAAGCAATTAATCGAACACCAAGAATGCAAACTACATTGTACTTGACTACATTCCAACAAAATAATGACATGACTCTTCCAGAGCAAAACATAAGCAATAAACTTCAGAAAAGTAATCATCCACAAAAATAAAATCAATATATATCATTACCTTGACTTTTGTCAGCAAATCACCGTCGTAGACTACCAAAGGACTTGAAGCATATTCGAAGGAGCATTTCGTCGAACACCTAAAAGGCATACCACATTGTACTCAATACCAATTATAACAGAACACAATTCATTACGAAGAGAAACCCATTACAAAATAACTTTTTAAATCATCAAAGAACAAATAAAACATTGAACAAAATCACCATCACAGATTGCTCAAGGACTAGAAACATACTCTTGGGCGGAGCAATTCCTCGAACACCTGAGATAATTTAGCAAATAGCTGATCCCTAGATACGTGAATAAATTAGCAAAGGAACGTATCAGCAGTCTATAAATTAGGCAGGCATCGTTGCCAATTCAAAACTGTATTATGACCCATTTCCACAATGTAACCTGACCTTGTGAGAGAACAAAGATAATTTGTACTCGAATTGGATAGGGGCCGCGCGAACGCAGGCCCCCGCTGCCACAAATTATGACGTAGGCTCAGCCACTTGGGCTGACCTTAGGCGGGCGCCCCTCCGACGTGCAATGGAGGTCGCCAACCTAGGCCAAGGACCTTCCTGATCGCCCTTTGACCCCGTCCAGGTAAGTATGTTGCAACGAAGCATGACGCTCTTTATTTATAACCGCTCTTGTGGGCGTTCTTCTAAAGCCGGTCGATGTGGGAGTTTGTAAGTTGGCCTCTTCTTCTTCCTGAGGCTTGTGTGCCCTCCCCTTTCGTGGGCTAATAAAGCCACTTATTCTTGTGTTTTCCATGTTTAGTGATGATCCTTGGGTTCATTATACGCTAGTAAATCCAAATACGAAAAATTTACAGTCAAAGTATTTGTACGAAGAGCTATAAATAGGGCACAAAATAGTGAAAAGATAAAGGAAAAAGAAGGTTATGCAAGAGACTTGACAACTTTACCCTTTGTGCTGCTAATAAGGAATCTAATCTATGTTCCAAGTTTCTAGTGGTGATTAGAATTGAGGAGAACGAGTTGGTAAAGACAGAAAATTGAAAGAAAAATGGGTAAAATTGTAAGAAGAGGTGAGAAGGAATTGGCGTAAAATAATACTTACAAAGAAGCGTAAGAATGAGAAGAAGATAGAAGGCAGAAAATCGCGCCCACCGTGGGGCTCGAACACACGACCACAAGGTTAAGAGCCTTGCGCTCTACCATCTGAGCTAAACGGGCACTTACATCAAATCAAAACAATGTACAATTACTAACGTATTTTACAAATGAAGTGTTTGGAATAATATCAAAAAATCATAATAATGGGACGGTGGCTACAAATTTGAATAAATGACACTGCGATACAACTCACACACTAACACGGCTGCAGGCATATTACCTTACCAAATAGTTAAATTTCTTGATTTGGGTACAAAGTGGCATCACACGTCGTATTAGCGGAAACCTAAATGCTTGTACGGATTACAAAGACTTTTTGTTAACCTATTTGATCAATGCATGAATATCCTGTGAGCATCAAGCAAGTACTTGCACCCTATAATTCGCCTCGAAATTTCTACTATATTTCATGTGAAAACGATCATCAGTGGTTTAATCATAAAGCAAATAAGGGGTCGCGTTAATTCTCATAATTTTTACAACCTTAAAATTTTAAATGCTTTTAATATGATGGGACAAAATCAGTCTCGTTATGAATAGTAAAGCAAGAGGCCTCTAGTAAATATTAATTTATTTGGATTTATTATAAGCATTTTGCCTTTTTTTTTAGAATATGTTACTCGTACTTTGCACTCGTAATATCAAAATATAACTATGAAATAATCAATTTCATTAAGTTGGGGATGGGGCTTGGTACTCTACTTTAAAATATTTTGAATTTTCTACATCAAATTTATAGAATTTTCGGAGATTACAAGGTCCAGGACCACTTCTTACACCCCTCGCAATCCGTCGGTAATTACCACAATGGCTTCATAGTTATCCTAGCTGGTGCCCATACTTACAACTAACATGGGGCGCAATTAACTTTACTTTCCCGGATTCCGGGTAAAGTGAATTGGTATAGTTCTTGGTTTCACGATGATTTATTGATTTGAAAATATACGTGGCTTAATCATATAGCAAATACTGTTGTTGCTTTTGACCTCAAATTTCGAGAGACCCGAAATTTTAAAGGTTTTTGATATAGTAGAAAAAATGAGCCTCATTTACGATAATAAAGAATTAGGATTTTAATTTTGATGAAAATTTTAAATTCAAATAAAATAATTTATTTTGGTTTATAAATATTTTGCCTTTTTTTAAATCAATTTAAATGTTCATAAAACCAATTAAAATATTCACAAAACCTCTTTAAATGTTTATAAACCATAATAGAAAACAATTACAATTTAGAAACTCAAATCCCAATTAAACAAAATAGTTCCAATTGATTTAGAGAAAAAATTGCTACAAAATATTAATCAAATATATTATATGTATATATATATATATATATTCAATCAATACACTAATAACAACAATGATATATATGAATTTATATATGTCATCATCATATATGTATTTTTTTTATTTAATATTTTGGGTTTCGGGTTTTTAAAAAATAAATCCGAACCTGAACCCGAAATTTCACAAAATCCGAAATTTTTTAGGCTTCAAATTCTAACCCTAATCGTTTCTAAAAATGTGGAATCGAATTAAATCGGGTCGGTTCGGGTAAACCCAAACCGAGGAACAGCCCTAACGAATAGTAATAAAAATCCAAGCTCTATCAAATGGCGCTGTCTATAAAAAATCATTGCAATTTTTGGGACAGATAATCCTAATATTTATGATCTGAACCATTCATTCTATAACTTTACCTATCATGTCAACAAATATCCTCTACACTAGGTTTTAGCGAAAAAAGGAGAGAGGGTCAAAGCCATTCTTAATAGGCAAACACCATCATCAACAAGCTCTCAGCCCCGAAGACCCCGACCCCTCATATCCTGATCCCTCATCTTTGAGGGTCCTAACCAGTGGCAGACGCAGGAATTGAACCAAGAGAGGGCAAAATTTTTATGTAATCATAAAAAAACTCATCATTTAAAAAATCAAAATAATTTTTTATCAAATAAAAATAATTTTTTTAACACAATCAACTTTATAATTAATTATTCGAAAATAATATATTATGAAAAGAATAAGTTACAATAGAAAGAGGATTAGAGTAAAAAGAATTAGTCATACTATTTCTTTTATTTAGAAGAATAAAAGGTATGAACATATAACTAGATTTATTTATTATATCCAACCAAATCTTAGTATAAGAAAGCCAATTAGCAAGAGAGAAAAGGAGAAAACAAATTTAAAGTAGAAAATAAAAATGAGAAACAAGATAAAAATAAATAAAAATTGTTGCAACGGAGCTAATTCGAACATATAACCTCAAGTCTATAACTACTACAACTGGGAGACTTAATCCATCAAGACACACCTAAGGAATGAACATATCTTGCTAATAAATATATATAGAGTATATTTGATGCATTAAGTTATTCATTATATATCTCGATTTTTTAAAATTAATTCTCGTCCCGAATGAAGGGGGTCAATTGCCCCCGTTGCCTATACATAAATCTGCCCATGATCCCAACTCTACATCCCTCCTTAAGAGTCCTGAACCTCATCCGAGGGTCCGACCCCACATCCTCGCCCTAAGGGTACTCGACTCCTTATCCCGAGGGTCCCGAACCCCAGTCCTAAGGATTTTAAACTCTCATTCACAATTTTTGTATGCAGTACATGTATTGCAAAGTCCCAAGCAAAAGCAACATTAGGGAGCAAATAATCAAATATAAGGAACTAACTACTCAAAATAATTTTTTCAGCTACTTTGAAGTAGTTTAGGAGCAGTACGGGGTACATTCATGAGGATAGAAAAAATGGACACTTTGTTTCAAAAAACAAAAGCAAATTCATGCTGAGAATCCAACTAAAATGCACACAACACCAATTTTTAAGTCAAACAAAGGATAAAATAAGCATTATAACAGAAAACGTCTTCCATCTCTATCATTTATTGTACATAGATATGTAAATACATATATGTACATACGTGCATACACCCACCGAAAAAATAGATGTGTTGATAAAACCTATGGGCAAAAGTAAAATATCTAGGGTACATTGATTTCTTCATATGTCTTGTCTTCACAGATGAGCCCGTAAGATTTGCAGTTTTAGTAAACTATATGGGGTACATCATTCGAATTTATGTCCGGAGGCTGAGCCTACAGGCCACCTCGCTAGATTTCTCGAAGTATAAATGTTATTGCGGCCGAGCCTATGGGCCACCTTGATGGACTCTTTGAAGTATAAACCCGACCGAACAGATGTCATGTCTTGGGTGGATTACACGGCTCTTGAGTTTAACAGACACAAATGTGTTGATAAGTTCTATGGGTGCAAGCATCTCGTATCTAACATTTGGCTCAAATTGTCTAGCTTGATTTCACTTTATGATTATATTTCGAGTACTTATCCTTTTTTCATAATCATCTATTTTCAAGACGTATTGATTACTCCTCTGCACTATCATATGATAGAACACAAGAGTAGGGGAATAACTGATGAGTAAGTTATTGTACAGTTCATAATCAAATGGGCCAAACTGCAATAAAGCTAAAACAACAAGTAATTGATGAAAAATAAAGGTGAAAAATAATCATTTTAACATATTTATTGACTTACTCTTTAAGACTAAACTTTCCTATAAATACTCTATAGTAAGGGGGTACTGAAAATAGGTAAAATCTTCTCTCTCTCTTTAGACTATTTTTATACATATTTCGTATATATATTTTATATTCATATTGCTTAGTGGGCTGATATTGAATATTAAATGGACTACGGCCGGAAAACCTCTTGTCGTAGAGCCTCTTATGTAGCAAGTGCTTAGTGTGTGAAGAGGTAGATCCCAAAAGATATCCAAATCAAGTTTTGGTGACTCAACTTGAAAATTGTATTTGATTCATTCTCAATCTTTCCGAACAATAATAAAATTAATGCTCTATGAAAGGGGTAATTAGGCTTTATAAGTCTTCATTTTCTTTATGATTTCCAAATCCAATAATTTATGAAAATTATGAAAATACAATGAAGCATTATGATTATGGGCTTGGAAACTTAAAGAGTACAAAACTACAATTTAGGATAAATTACACTTTCCTCCATAAGGTTTATTACAATTTCAGAAAATTATCCGAGCTCTCTGAAATTATATTGTGTGTAATGTCCCGAAAATATGTATAAATTTTCTTATTGAAATAAATGTATTATATGAGTTATAATACTATTATTTATTGCATTCGTGGTATTCACTGTTGTAGTGCGAGATTCGTTTCCGAGGCGTGTCGTATTTTATACTTGTTAGTGTTGTATTGTTGTTTTAAGTGTTATGTAACATATATACACGTATTTTACTCCTCTTGCATAGAAAAAAAATGCATAGAAAGAAATAATATATTATTAGAGTATTTTTTAGTAGAGTATTTGTTTCCTTTTATTTTGTAAGTTGACTTGTATATAACGTTATCAAATCATGACTTGGTAATATTTTTTCCTCCTTTTCTTCATATGTTTGTCGTGCCTTTGGCTTCTAATCTTCATCATTTTTATTAGAATAAGTGTGAAAGAGAGAAAGAGAGAAAGAGAGAAAATGGAGAAAAAAAGTATTTTTTTTCTTTGCGGGTTGATTTGATCTAGCTCGGGTTAGTGTCCGCTCAAAATATTTACATATTCGGAATCCTTATCTTTGTGGCTATGTTTTGAGGTAAGCCTCAACTTCTCGTTTCTTGTTTGAAATTTTTCGATTTCATATTGATATTGTTTATCAAATTAAAGTTCATATTCTTGTCCCTCGTAATATGATGATCATTTTCTTCCATAGAAATATAATCATTCAATTTCATTTACTAGATCAATCCGAGTGGTAAAGTCGGAGAGATTTGGGGCTTTTGGGCGAGAGTTTCCAGAGTGGTTAAGCAATTTCTATGTACAAACTGACTGCAAAATAACATTATATGCTTGAGTTTATGTGTGTACCATTTTGGGTAAATTTTACATGTTGGTTTATATGCTTTGAATACATGTCCTGCTGCAATTCGAGTAATTCGGACTCGATGACCTATATACGTTTTAAATTAAAATTTGCTTAAAACATAAAAATTATATACAAATGAAACATCTTTCCATTGGTACATCAAAGGACTCAATGAAATTCACGTTTGGAGAGATATTGCCAAAATACTGAGATACTATTCGTTTGCTATTTTGATGCAACCTGAACCTTTTAGGCTTTGGTTTGAACCCTTTACATTTTGAATTAAATTTTTCTTAAAAGATAAATACTGTAGATAAATGCACTACCTTTTTAACTATAAATTTTAGGCTCAATCGGAGTTACGGTTTGAGAATTATTGTTAAAATACCAAATTGTCAACCCTTGAACAGATTTGAAATATGGATGTTTATGGTGGAAATTGATTTTGGAAAGTGTAAGTATTGCAAATGACATTTTTCAAGAAAGGAAGTTATTTGAACGAAATGATTGAGTATGAAAGAGCACGAAGGCTCATATTTATTTTTTATGAAAATTTGAAATTTCAAAAGTGTTGAATTTGAAAGTTTGCATGAGTTGCATTCATAAAGTTGATGAGTAGTTTTACTTTCTTTTCGGGACATGTATCGAACTGTTAAAAGAATGTTAAAACATAGAAAGGGTTCGGCGCCCTATCGTAAAAATCGGGAAATTTGATCAGGGATTATTTACAATAATTGCACTGTTGTTTACAGTGGATTATAGATTGGGGTACAAGAGGGTACCTACGTTTTGAAGTAAACGAATGAGATACTAGTCCCAACTTTAGAAGTTTTGAGTCGTTGTTGAGTCGGGTTGAATCAAATAATATTGCATGGCATTGCATCTTATCTTATCTTCATGATGTATACTTACACTTTATGGCACCGTATAACATCTCATATATCATGATATTTGATAGACTGACTCGTATACATTTCTTTTCCATATATATGTATCAATCTGTTTGCAGGTGCTGAGATGGCAGATGGACATGCTTAGACTTTCCGAATGCTTTGTTACTTTTGAAGCTTATAGATAATGAAGCTTTCTTTTATTGTATATTTTGGCCACAATCATACTATTTCTTATTTTGGCCTTAGTAGTGTTGTACTTGTAAACCTATGATATATTACATTCAGTAATGTAATATGCAAACATTTTTTAATCTTTAGTTTATACAAGCTCGTAGCTTGTATAATGTTATTGTAAACGAGGTGTTTACTATGCTTCCGCATTGTTTGCAGACTATATGTATGTCTAATATAAATTTAATGCAAGCAGGATATATGTATACTTTTTTTTCGCGTACTCTGATTGATGTTGAGAATGTTGTAGAATGTTGGAAGGTTTTAGCGATTATAGTTGTTTCCTTCTTCTTTTCTTTCTTTTAAAACATGTTTTTTTCATTCTCTTTTCTTAAAAAGAGGAAACACTTACGCTTCAGGTTCTCCTAAATTCGGGGTGTTATGGTTGGTATCAGAGCATAACCAGGTTTACGTAAAACCTTGTTGGCTTGCGAGTAGGAAGGGCCGAGAGAATAGGTTGGGTGTTTGTTTGTTTGTAGTTGAATTTCTAGCGTAGAAGTGCGTGTAGTCGTGTTGCATGACTAATATTTGTAGTTGTTTGTTTACTTATGTGAATTGTAGTATGATGTGTTAAATAAGTCATTTGTGACGATAACTTATGGCTTGTTATGTAATTATTTGTGTTATGAAGATGGTTATGGCATATGGACAAGGTCGTCGAGCTGTTGCTCAAGATGGTCGAGGTAAAGGACGTGGTGCATAAGCCGATGGTCGAGGTGCCGGAGTTGTTGAAGCTATGCGCACTCGAGTGCTAGAAGCCAAGATTCGGACAACTGAGGGTATTTTCGAGCTTGAGAATGATATTGATGACGTTAAGGAAGGTGATTGAGGAGGAAGAAGTAAGCATGGTGAACATAGACGAGTATGAGGAAGAGGATGTTAAGGCTCAACCTCATGCCCAACAATGTGTTCAGGTTGAAGCCGAACAAGTTGGGGGTGGTCAAATGGCCACCACCAATTTGATGTGGGGCAATGGAAGAGGTCATGCGCAATCTTGTGCGTAATACTTGAGCGGAAGCAAATAGCATGAAGACTCGGGTATCATTGTCACATATGTAATTTCATTGGATGGATTCGCCTACATTCAATGCTGTGAGAGAAAAGATAAAAGCTGAGCAATGGCTTACTGCGGTTGAAATTATTTACGAGGCACTCAACATGGTCGACGATGACTTGTGTTTGGCAACAGTGCCTTTCTATTTTCGAGGGGAGCGACGGAATGGTGGAAGGGTTTCATCCAAGTTTGGGGCCAAGTTAGATTGACGTGGGAGGTTTTTCGAGTTTCAGGAGAGGAAGATAACTAAGTTTGCACACTTGGTTTAGAAGATGATGTTGGTTCAACAAAATCAGCAGACATTTACAAACCTATCCCATTATGCACCGGAACTTGTCCATTCAGTGAAACTTTAGATCAATAGGTTCGGGGGAGGTCTACGTCATACTATCTAGACAATTGCGGTCGCAGGGATGCATGATTCTTATGACAGGTATGTCGGGGCCGTGATGAAAGTTGAAGAGAGTTTAATGGACCGACAATTTGTGATCGAAGCACATCCATCTAGGCCTTTAGGTCAATCTTTTAGTGCTAGATTTGCTTCGGATGCTTTGGGAAGTCATGGTGTAGGTGGTAGTGCGGCTGGGGGTAGTAACTTGAATATTGGTGGAGGAGGTGATAAAAAAAGATCCCGTGATCCGTTTTCTTCTTTTTGTGGTGGGCGTCCGTCATTGGTTTATCGGAGATGTGGTGGTCGTAGCCACATTTAGTCACGTTGTCCCAAGGGGTTTGTAGTTCCTAGTAGCTCTCATAGACCAACACATCCTTCTCCAGCTAGTAGTGGTTCTCGGATACTGTACACCCCTGTACTCTCATCTTTTTCTATTCAACAGGGTGCAAGATCGTTGCAGGGAGGATATCAGGAAGGCAACAGCAGTCGCAGAGACTTTCAACAGGGTAAGACTTCTCAGACTCGTTCCTATACCATGCCTCGGATTTCGGAGTCTTCTGAGCCATTTATTGTTAAAGGTATTCTTCCCTTTATGACTTCTTGGGCGCACATGTTGTTTAACATGGGTGCATCTCGCTCTTTCATTTTTGCAAGATTTACACACATATTAGAACTACCGATTGAAAGTTTAAATTCTCCCATTCTTATTGATACTCCAGGGGAGATATCTTTTCTTATTGACAGTGTTTGTCGGGACCGTGAGTTGTTGATTGTTGAGCATGTTTTTCTTTCGATTTTGTTGCATTTGGCATGATAGGGTTTAATGTCATTATCGGTATCGATTAGCTCACGAGCTATCACGTTGTTATTGATTGTGAAGATGAAGGTATCTTTGGTCGCCAATTCGGGGGCCAGTATTTGTTATCATGGGGAGCATCAACCTTCTTTTCTATTTTCTTATAAGGCTTAAGCTAGTCTAGCTTGTATGCTAGCTAAGGCTCAAGCTAGTCTAGCTTGTATGCTAGCTAGTCTTACTCTTTCCAAAGTCAATGTGTCGGGATTGGAATCTATCTCTGTTATGCGTGAGTTTTCAGATGTTTTTCCTGATGATCTTTGTGGACTTCCTCCTGAGAGAAAGTTAAGTTTTCTATTGATTTGGTTCAAGGAACAAGTCCTATTTCCATTGTTCCGTATCATTTGACCCCAGCAAAAATGAAGGGGATTTAGGAGAAGATAGAAAATTTGAAGAAGAAAGGTTCATTTAGCCGAGTATTTCACCTTAGGGTGTTCCGACTTTGTTCTGAAGAAGGACGATTCGATGCGGATGTATATTGACTATTATAAGCTTGATCGTGTTACCGTGAAGAACAAGTATCCGTTGCCCCGTATTGATGATTTATTTTATCAACTTAGTGGTTCTGGCTTCTTCACAAAGATTGATCTCCATTCCGGATATCATTAGTTGCGGGTTCGAAAAGAGGATGTTCCGAAGACGGCTTCTTGTACTCGTTACAGCCATTACGAGTTCCTTATAATGTCATTTGGTTTGACGAATGCCCCGACAACATTTATAGATCTTATGCATCATATATTCTATTCATATCTCGATCGGTTTGTGGTTGTCTTTATTGATGACATTCTTATATATTCGTCTACTGAAAAGGTACATCGGGAACATTTGCGGATCATTCTTTCTACTTTTCATG
Source organism: Embelia ribes (assembly GCA_001753735.1). Lineage (NCBI taxonomy): Eukaryota > Viridiplantae > Streptophyta > Magnoliopsida > Ericales > Primulaceae > Embelia > Embelia ribes. Next base: position 12,447 of record MKEJ01036033.1, read on the forward strand.
AATATCGGCTTTATGAGAAGTTTTCGAAATGTGAGTTTTGGTTGAGGGAAGTTCGTTTACTTAGCCATATATTTCGAAGAGCGGCGTCGCCATTGATCTTTCTAAGATTGAAACCATTACTAAATGGGAACGACCAAAATCCGTATTCGAGATTTGTAGTTTCTTGGGGATTGCGGGTTATTATAGTTGGTTCGTTAAGGACTTTTCTCATTTGGTAACTACAATGACAAGGCTTATTTGCAAGGGTGTGTAGTTCGAATGGAATTCACAATGCGAGAAATCCTTTCTTGCTTTGAAGACGTTGTTGACTTCTGCTCCAATTCTTGTTATTCCGGAGCGAGAACTCGGCTATACGGTCTATTGTAATTCTTTAAAGGAAGGAATGGGTTATGTTTTAATGCAAGATAAGAAGGTGGTTGCTTATATGTTGAGGCAATTGAATGTTCAATAGAAGAATTATCCGACTCATGGCTTAGAACTTGGAGTTGTTATTATACCCCGCAATCAGTGACCCGGGTCGTAAGTTTCAAAAGAGAAAAATAACCGGAAAAAAAGAAATAAAAGAAAATCTACGCTAATCACTTCGCATCTAGTCGTTACTGCATGACGATTCTACTTATGTGCTATAACATCAGCCATATCAACAACAACGTAAGGAAAACTACTCTAAAAAGAAAGGATGAAGGTTAATGCCCACTCTATAAAAATTTATAAAATAGTAAACCTACCTATTTACTAATATAACACCGCAAGTTGTATACTAAAAAAAAAGATAAAAGAAGGTATACATTTATCCGTGTAAGAGCAAAAATATATCTATACTTTCTCCATACCACATCCACTGCACTAATACAACCCCACTATCAAAATACGTTAATACATAAAAATGAAGTATATAAAGATAATGCACTAAATAGGGGCTCCAACAACATGTACACTACAGTAGAAGTATTTAAGCATGATCAAAGCCCACCTCCACACCTATAAATCCATGCATATATATATAGGGAGAAAATGGGAAAATGTAACGGTTAGATTATTCGTCTAAAAATCACTAAAATGATTGTATAACTTTCCTTATAATTGTTTTTTTAAATGATTGTAAACAAATATATTACACTTTCCTAAAAACATGATGATTCATTTTTTATGTAACTGAATATCCAATTTTAAATTAATAAAATAAGTCAACAAAGGAAGTGTGATATGGTCGTTATAAATGAAAATCAATCTTCAGTTATAATCATCTCAAAATTTTAACTTGTAACTCTCATCTAATCATTGTTAGTACAAATGTAATGACCATCTATATCATTTTATCATTGTTGTCACAAGAATTTTTTAAACAATTCAAAATTTTGGATATAAAGTAAAACTAAAATTAATTATGCAAATAACATAACAAAACTAAAAAATCATGTGTTACATGGTTTTGTCGACCGGGAAGATAGTTTTCTGTGATGAATTTTATCAATGTCAATCCCCAAATAGCATTGTTTTTTGATTGGACTATGAAACTTACATAATTAAGGCTTATTTATTTTGCATTTATCATTGTTTTACGTGCATTTGTAGCATAAAATGTGTATTATTTCGATAGTACTTGTCTTATTGTGTATTGTACATAGAAAAATGAATAAATGCATGGATTTGAGCTCGAAATGAAGCAAATTTGACAATCAATTTTTTTAGACTCTTGGAAATTAAATTGGAAGATTGAATACATTTCTCAGTTATTTGAAAAGTGTTCGAAGATGAATAAATTGTTGAAGAAACCAAGAAGTCAAAACCGAGAAAAATGGACCGGTCGACCCTTATTTCGACCGATCGAACTTGTTAATTCTAGGGCATGTGCTATGCACATAATAGTTATAAGAAAGTCTTATTTATCTATTTTTAATTCGTAAACAAATGTAAAAACTCATCCGACGATCTAGATTAGATCTAGAGTTAACCTAGGGGAATAAAACCCTTTCCTCTTTTGTTGTTTTTCATTGATTATTTTCATAATTTGTTCTTGCTGTTTGGAGACTTGGAGAGAGAAAGTCTATAGAGACTCTGACAACTCTTTGGATTTACTTTCTACTTTATATTACTTGTTGTGAGATCATTCTAAATCTATTCTTGATAATAATTGCATTACTTTTTCTAGGAGCGGATCCAAAAATTTAAATAAGGGGAGAAAAATCAATATATAAAAAATTTAAATTATTTTTAACCCATCTTAATTTTATCTTAATACTCATTTCAATGCACCAAAAGTGTAATTTTATGTCGTAATTTAGTTTGAAACTCTATATACACTTTAATGAAAAAAATGAGAAAAAATTAAAGATTTTATCAAAAGTACAAAATCTTTTTAAATATATTATAAACCGTATCAAAATATTAAAATAATATTATCTAATTTGATAAATTATAATTAGCAATAAATGGGATTAATTTATATATTTTTTAAAATGAAATAAAAAGGAAATTATCTTAGAGAGAATAATATTATAAAAATGTGTAATAATACTAGGATAGGAAAATACCACACAACTATATTATTTTTTGAGCAACTTTTGAAATAATATTAATTATAAAACTATGATAAGTTACTAACAATATGGTCAATGCACAAATAATAGTGCATATATATTCTAGAAAAGGATAGTAGCTGTAACGTCTCGAAAATTTCCGAATAAATTTTTTCGTTTTAATACGATATTGTCGAATGCATTAAGAATTACTATTGCATATTAGATGATGTGATGAAATATTATTTTGGATGACGATGTATGTGGAAATTTGGTCTCAGAGTGCGGAATGATGCGGAATTAACGTTGTGTGTTAGATTTGCCAGCAAATGTATAATGCTACGTATAATTAGTTTTGAGCACTCAAACGCTTTTCTAAAAATGGGAAAACACTTCTAGGAATGATTACGAGTATTTTTAGGAGTTGTGAAATTATACGGGCTTGGGTGCATATCAAATTCCAATGGCTCTGATCGATGCAAGTAGCTATTGGATCGATCCAAAATTGTAAAATGATCTATCCAAGTGCTATTTGATCAATTCATCTGGTCAATATCGGACTTAAAGTGTGTTGACTCTACTTTTTCCTATTCATTTTCTTCTTCGGATACACGAACTAGGAGAGAGAGGTGGGAGATTTTCTTCAAATTTTGAGCTCAATCATCTAGTTAGAGGGCTCAATTCTCAATAAAAAATAGATATTGTTCATTCTTGAAGATCACTCTCTCATTTGACGTAAGTTTCCTTCTCTTTTCTTCTCGTTGTTCATACCTCGGTTACCATGCCTCTTTAGGAATATTTTCTTGGTTAGATTCGAACCAATTTGAATAGCGTATATAAATCGAATCGGATGGTGAATTTGGGGCGGAATTGGGGGTTTTCTTGGAAAGTCTTTGGGACTTCATTTTTGGGCTATTCAGATTCGACATATTCATAGTACTACTATGAATGTGAGAGTTTATGTTATGTGTTAATGTATGTCGGTTTATAAATTTTATAAATTCCAAAATTTTGAGGTTGTTATGATTTAAGTGGAATTGATATGGAGAAATTATGCAATAAATGGAATAATTCTATTTATGTAAATTCATATGAGCATTATCAAATTTTAATGTATTGGTGCATGTTCAATTATTCGCATTTATTTGTGGCATTGTTATAAACTATCATGCTCTAATTCACTATTATTTGAACATTACACACATACATGATCATTATACATGAGGTATTGTTTTCGGAATGAAAGATCGGAATTTTTGGGATAGAAAAGATATGAGCATTTCGATAGTCAAATTAAGTCTTTTCCATTTCTTTTCGGGATTATGTCAAATTTTACTAAACTAAAATAATAGATTTTATGAGGGAACTGACAATTCCGAGTCAGGACTATGAATTGAGGTATGTACGTTGCTCGTGCTGTTTTATATGGTATATAGGATATGAGTAGTCCTGGCGGGGTGCTAAAGCAAATATACTAGTCCAAATTTTTGTTGAGTCTTGATTGGATTTGCATGAAAAAATTATTTGGTATTGGAATGAGCAAATGAGTTTGGAAAATGAGAAATTTGAATAAGTGCTCGGAATGAGCATTTGACTATAAGAAATGTGGGAATTATAAGAAATGTGGAACTATGGAAATATGGAAAATGTGAAATTTTGGAATAGCGTTTGGTTATGGAGAATGAATTATGAAAAAGGAGTTTGGGAATTTATTGGAGCATCCATGTGGCATAATGCATAGCATTGCATATGCATACATATCATGAAACACTTAAACTCGTATTTAGAATTTTATTATAAATTTGACCATATTATTATTATTTCTTTCTTGTACTATTCAGATGTAACTTTACAGGGGCAGGTGATAAGAGCAAACAGACATAGGCTATCAAGGAGGCAATAACACTCTTTGTTGTATTTTGTAAAGGTTGCTGCTAGGGTATGTTATTATATGTATTTGGACCTTAATATGTGTAACTGTTGTTATTTTTTGCTACGAACATTTAGCTTGATTACGTATGCACACACTATGATTTTCTTTTAGCTACTTATATCTTTATTATGGAGGTGAACCATTGTAGCTATTAGATCTTAGTATAGCTAATCAAGCTTTGTTTCATGATTATGAGTTGTATGTTGGCAATGATGACGAAACATATATTTTGGTTTCTTTTGGTTACTATCGTCATAGTTATTATTCTTTTTTTTTCCTTTTCTTTTTCTTTCTTTAGTTACTGTTAGCCCATGATTCCAGGTTCGTTGGAAATTCGGGGCGTGACACTAGCCCAACATACTTAACACTAATATAAATGCTAAAAAGAAAAAAAAGGTAAAAAAATAAAGCTAGGAATTCCAATCTGTTGACCTTTATTTATTAGTGCAACATGAAAACCAATAGAACACATATCATCTTTAAGTTTCTATTTGAATTTAAATATAAATATATTTTTTAAATTATTTATATATATATATATATAAATTTGATAGTAAAAAAATAATAATTTTTAACTCTTAGCTTGAACCAATGGGTGTGCTTGCACTTAGATCTGCCAGTGACTTGCTCCTTTTAATTTGAATTTGGCTAGTAAATTAATTGGAGGGTCAAATTGATCATTTGATTGTCAGTATAGTTGTTCGTTCTTACCATTATTGCGAAAATTTGTTATTGATCAAGTCTGAGTGCATGCTTAATATTTTATCACTATTTTCGTTGAATTAGCCATGAACGGCTAGTCTATTTATTGCCCTAGATTATGAAGATAGCTAGCTGATTTTTTAATGAATAATCAATTGAAAATGATTAAAAATTTTGATCCAAGATTGATTATTTATAAATTTAAGGATTATTTCATCTTTCTAGTCAATTTAGGAATCGTTTAGAAGGAATTATGATATCTGACAAACATTTGACAACACTCTAAATTGAATTAGGCTAGAATTAGCACACTAATGAACTATAATTAACTTTATACATAATTTAATAATTAGGAAATAAGAGAGAAAACAAAGCTACCAGAATCATCGATAGATGACAAGAGTTTAATTTATTGGTTTAAAATCTTAATTTTTATTATTTTTCATATTTTATGTTCTCGAAAATGAGAAAACCCAATGTTTAATAGTAGGATAAATTAAATAATTAATAATCGGATTGAATTTATTTAAAGGGCTAATAATTATAATTCATAAATTAGTAGGAATCCTTGTCTTCGATATGTTTACTAAAAAACCCAGTTCGTCTCTAGTATACTTGATAAGTTTTTCTTTTGCTATATGTAGAGCAATCATTTTCTGTGATGAATTTTTAGTAGTCTAATGTCTATAATTAATAATTATTTTTTCATATGATCATAAAATATGTTTGCAAATAAATTGCTACTTTTTATTTTAAAAATAATCTGAAAATAATAGTATGCATGTAATATAATGTAAAAAAAATTAATTATATGACTTACACATAGATCATTCATCTTTATTTGAAAAATATTTTAAACGTAGTAAAACAATTTCAATATTAGTTTATTCCATTTTATTAGTAGAGTACGGTAGTAAATACCTTAATGACATTTAATTTAACAAAGTGTATATTTATTCTTCTTTGATTTTTAAATATGTGAAAAGTTAATATAATTTTTTGGCTAATAAAATTTTATATTTTGAATAAAAAAATAAAAAATATAAAATTCATACTTTTATATAAGAGAATTAAATATGTATTGATTTGATTATTATTATTATTATATATTTTTAAAATATTTTTTTTTCCCGCATAAAGACGTAAGGAAGGGAGGGAGGTGGGGTTATGGAAAAAGAAAAAAGTAAGAAAAGGTGAAAGGTTACAAGTCAATATGTATTCAATTGCAAGTACACTTTTAGGTTTAGTAAAGATAAAATTTTCAGGGTGTCAATGTAAATATAATGATCAAATGTGAGAAAGTTTGTGAGTAGTGTATAGAAATCAATGTCAGACTAGCCGTCCAAAGAAATATGAAATTTTAAAAATAAAAATAAAAATAAAAATAAATATTTTAGAGAAAATGCAGAGTTGGAAATGATGAGGGTTGTGGTAATGATGGGTGAAGAAGAGGGAAAAGGCCAAAAAAAAAAAAAAAAAAAGGTTAAAAAAATGGACCAAATGGTATTTGGAATATTTAGTGTTTAGTGACATGCAAAAGGCCGCACTGCGTTGTTACTGTGCTGTTTTCATTTATTTATATTCATATGAATTATTTATTATTTATTATGGATACATATACTAGCTAGTATTATATATGTAGCATGTTTAAATTATATTTTCTCTGATTTCGTGATGTACTTACTATGCATGTGTGTTTTAATGGAATCAAGCGTGCCTGACCTCCAACATATAGAAAACCCCAAAAATAAAAACACTATTAAGGGTAGAGATCAAAGGACAGCATACATTTTATATTATGGACAACAAGGACAGGAGTAATTTGTAACAAGGAATTATGATATCATTCTTGTTAAAAGCATTACATATTTTGCCCAAGAAAAAAAAAACCAAAAACTGGTGATTATAAAAATTTTTTTGTCCAAGTTCAAAGGATGTGGTCCACTTGGCACAAATGAGAGGAGCGTTAGCATAACTTAAATAGACACATTATGTGTGAAAGAAAATAGGAGAATATTCTATAGACGTTATTTGTTGTTGCACGCATTGAAAAAGGATCATGCAATGCAAAAAGGGTATAGGGGATTATGGAAAGTTGGCCCCCTTTTATTTAAATGTACCCCACAAACCACTAGCTAGTTAGTCCATATTAATTTACATGTATACATGCTTATATACAAACATGTACAAAGCCATCTCAAAAAGTTCCCAACAAAACGAGCTCACAAAATGGGGGCTCCTCCCCCACATATTTATTATCCTCCACCATACAAGACACATCCTTACCTTTCTCTTTAAGACTAGTCCTTGTCACAAGATATTCCTAATGGAGTTTTACATGGTGCTTCTCTTATTTATCCAAATAAATAAGTAAATAATTAACAATATTACATTTTGATATTCTTCCAATTCTATCTATATTTATAATTTCTTAATAATTGACACCAACCTCGTGTGACAATTAGAGAAAATCTACTAAGTACTTTTGCTATACTAGTAAACACATGCACATTGGTTGAATCATTTAAACAAATAAGTCAATTTATTTCTAATTAAGCAAAAAATCGGATACCTCAAGCTTTAAACTTGTTACTTACTTAGATTATAAGCTAAACTTAAAAGCTGAACAACTAAAATAACAAATAAGTTGAGCTTAAAAGCTGAATAACTAAACACTATACTGATTTCAAACAAAAAAACCTATAAGCCAGAGCTTATAAGTTGCAACCAAACAAGCCTTGCATCACATATTTAGAATTTATGGTAAGCTACTTATAGTGTTTTTTTTTTTTAAATAATTAAACTGCTTCTTTTCCCCAAAACAAAGGGACATACTTAGGGAACATAAAAAACTTCTATTATTTGTGGCATATTATTCATAGCGATCCAAGCGATTCCTAAGAAAAGATAGATCACCCAACGGCCCTCATCTCTCGAGCTGCTCAGTTAATAGAGCAGAATAATGATATTGAGACGCTCGAGCACTTGCTTCCAGTGATAAAAAGCCGAGATCCAAATGGAAAAAAAAAAGGACGTAACAAGAAAGACATATATATCGAACACGACCAAAGTAGAATTCAGTTTTGTTTCTCTAGGTTAGGATGCCAATTAAGCGTCACTAATGATTGTATTTCATTAGATAATTAGGGAAAGTGTTTATTGATTGGGTTAATATCGTCTTCAGTATCTATAGTGGGGACCTAACAAGGCAATATCTTTTATTGCTATTGTTGCGATCATCACCATAGACATGACCCTTTTTTGCTTACTTTAGCGTCAATATTTCCTCATCTCTTTGCAGGTTTTTGAAGCAAAGCTTGTCTACTAAATAAATATCTATTAGTTTGTTAAACGGAGCTATAACCACGCCCATAATTTTTTAGTATCGAAATGTTCAATGTCAATTTTTTTTTCTGTAATTTTAGAGTTAAATTTTCTCTGTAAATTTTGTTTTGAGTAGTTTCAGTCAATCCCACAAATTTATGATAGGTCTATTACTGTACGTAGTGATTATTAAATGATGTGTTACATCTACTCGATTTTAAACTGTTTTATATGTCCCCATTACATTACAAGGTACAAGTTATTTTCAGCATATATGTGAATAAAGCAAGTACAATTCAAGTTTTCAAGTAGGTAAATAATGTGCTACCGTTTCACTTGAGTGTTAGGGAGAGACTCGAAGTTGTAAAACAAGTGCAATTTCATTATTTAGTTAGATAATTTAATAATACTAAATTATTAGGATAAATAATATGCTACCATATCACCGAAAAAAATCAAGTTATCTGGGAGAGGCGTCAAGAGAGACAATTAATAAACTTATGCTCGTCAGGTAGATATATTAAACATGTTGAAGGCATAACCCCAAACTAAAATGTAATGATCTGTGTGAGATAATTAGTAAATTCTAATAGCGAAGTTCTATCAATTAATATATCCCTTATATTTTAGCATTGTATGTGTATAATGAGCTGGTTTGGTTGGATCTTGTAAATACGGAAGTATGTTGTTAGAGTGGAGGTGAAAAAATATATATTAAAGTAATAATAATTATAAGTATAGTAAGCGTGATTGGTATAAAGTAGAAAAAATATACTTTTGATATTAGAAGTATTGAAAACTAATTGATAGCAGTGTAAAATTGGATAGAAATTTACTTCTATAAAAATAATTATAAAAATTTTACTTTTAAAAAGCATACTTTTGATGTTTTAAGTATAAAGAACTGTAATTTTGATGGTGCAAATAAATATTGGTTTTTTGCTTTTAATTAAAAAAAAAGGCTAAAAATGTACTTTTGATTTTTGAAACAAGTCCAACATACGGATGCGGGAATTAAGGGCCAGCTAAGCATGGGAGAGAGGCTCCTGACTTGCTACCTTGGTGACACCAGTAAAAAGCAAATTTTTAGCCTCTTAACAAGAATCTAACATATTTTTATTATAAAAAGTAAAAAAAAAAAAAAAAAAAAAAAAATA
>MKEJ01036049.1:0-13696 GCA_001753735.1 Embelia ribes
GAAAATGAAACCTTATGAAAAATAGCTCGTGCAACGCACATGATATCCATCTAGTATATATATATATATATATATAAGAAGATGGAGTTATATTTAATTTTGTAAGTATAACTTCGTCCAACCCCTTTTGATTTTAGTATTATAATTATATTTATTACAACAATAATAAACTTATTTTTTGTTTTTATAGGAAAACAAATTCTCTTTTTCTCCATCATGTTTTTTGTAAGTATCTATGATTTAATAGTGAATCTCGTAATATTATACCTAAACAGAGTAAATATACAAGCGGTTGCACTTTCACTAATCATCTTCTTTCTATTACTTTTGTTGAAGCGGATGTAATTATTGTTGTTACGCCATGAATTCAGATTTATCAACTCTTACATAATGGGATGCATGCTTTAGAAAAACAACGATCATCTCAATCCTTGCATTAGATGGATTTAAAAAAAAAAACAAATTTTTTTTAGCCTTATATATATGTCACTTATTTTTATTCTAAACCCTTATTTTAAGTTGTTTCGCTTTGACATCCTATTTTCATTGAATCGTCTCGATTATTAAAAACATTAAGCTATTTATAACAAGTAGAATGTATTTAATAAAAATGAAATAACTAATATTGTATTTCTCAATTTTTTAGTTGTTTGATAAATTATTGAACTTGATTACATATGAGTAAACTATATTTATTTATACTACTCTACATCCATAATCGAGGTTGGAGATTAATTACATCTAACGACCAATATTGATGGTATAGATTACTCTTACAAAATATGTTGATGTTTACTTTTCAAATACTTCCAGAATGTCCCTATGAAAATCTTTTAATCCTAGAAATTTTTAGGATTTGTTAACTAAATATTTAGTTCATATAGATCTCCTTATTATTCTGAGTCCTGAGTACTAATTTTAGTTTTATTGTCCAACTTATTTTCAAATATAAACTCAATTACAACTTTATTACCCCCAAATCAAAATCATTTTCAACAAATTTTTAGTTTTTTTTTTTTAGTCTTATTATAGAAGAACTTAGTTATTTGGAGTTTTCTATGACGATAAATATCCTGATTTTACTAAGAGGAAGAATATCCTCGAACATGGAAGATCCAAATAAAAATCAAAATTGTGTGCATAGATAATCGACTTGCTTCGTAATATTTGTTAATAGTTTGTTTATTATTCATGCTATTTCAAATTATTGTCTCACTCTGCAACTTGTGTCTGTTTTTATGGGCTGAGTTACCCATTTTATGTTGATGATTGACTTCCTGATATCTATTTTATATTAAAAATAAATATATTCCATTTCAAAATAATGTTAATTCCAATTTGACCCTAACTCAATTACCTCTATAACAATAAATTGTAAGGGTAATTTCGTAACAAGTTACCTATGTCCTTCATCAACTACCCCACGTCCACTAACTTCCATAAACTCGTCTGTTAATTTCAGTTAAAAAAATAAATTAACACCGAATGAAACTGCAGTCATCTTAAAATAAAAAATATTTTGCTTCGATTGTTTTGATCTCTTTAATTATCGTCGATAAGAACTTTCTCAATTGTTAAAGTCTTTTTATTTTTAATTGATTGGCAATATATATCACACACGAACAAAACATTTCAGGTCAACTATTTATTAAAATATATTTTGTAACATACTATAGTAAATATTAAGATATTGATAGAAAGAAGCATCTGAGTCGAAGAATTTATACCCAAAAGGAAAGCGATCGTACGGCATAAGGAATAAAAGACCATATCGTTCACAATTGTTTGGTGATATCATCGTATAACATAAGGTGAAAATTATTAATTTAGAATAATCACGATAGCTTTTTTCAAAATCGTTTTGGACGAAAAAATTGTTCATTTTTTCTTTTGTCCAGTATCTTTTAAAAAATATTGTTTGTATAAAATTAATTTGGATAGATTCTGGAATGTATTCCCGTAATCATTATAAATTATTAATTTTCATTTTTGATATTATTTTATTTTAAAAATGTAAAAGGATAAAATAATTAGTAACATGACGAAGCTATTATTTCATATTTTTTTTCAAAATCCAGGTAAATTCTTTGTTTTTCACAATTGTTTCGGGAACTGCTTTGATGACTTTACAATTCACTGGGAAACTCGATAAAATCATTAAAAAAAACCACGCTTAATCAGTTTTGTATTAAAAGTATTTATAATTTGGCTGGTAGTTTTTTATTTTATTATATATAACTATTCTTAATGACTTTTTAGGATAAAATAAGAAAAAAAAGAATTAAAAGCTGGCCAACAAAATAAGTTAGTCGGCCTCACTTTTCTTTTTCATTTGTTCCTAATTACAAATCACTTTTTTCTTTTAAAATTATTATAAATAATATTTTATTAAAATATTTTCATTTAATATATTTTCTAATTAAAAATTTCCATTTTTCATATTTCGAAAAAAGGTATTACATTAAAAAAAATAGATATTTAATATTTTTATTATATTATCAATTATTTTTAATTTGTTGGAAAAGTCAAATTCTATGTTATTACGTCTTCTAAGAAAAAAGTGAAACTGAGATTAAAACGATTCATTAATTCCTTTCCCCCAATAAATTCATTTCACCTGAACCGCGCCACGTCACCCGGCGGAGCCACCACCGTCTCTCTCCCTCTCTTTCTGTATCTCCCTCTATCTCTCCGGCGGAGTCATGAAGCACACCGATACAATGGACGCGAAGCAGCTGTTGGACACTCTCACGTCCCACATCTCTCTTTACAACTCCTCTCTCCCCTCACCCATCCCCAACCCAAACCCTAACCCTAGATCCCAAATTCTCAAATGGTTCTCGTCTCTCTCCATCTCCCACCGCCAATCCCACCTCACCATCGTCTCCCCCAGCTTCGCCAAAATCCTCCTCCAGATGGTTCTTAAGCTCCGATCCAATGGCCCTGGCTCGTTCATCGTCCTCCCCGATTTGCCCTCTGAGGGGCAGATTCCTAGCTTGTGTTATAGGAGGAGTCATGGGTTGGTATTAAGGGTTAGTGAGGCGGACGGGGCGGAGCGGGCAGTTCGGGAGGCAGTTAGGTTGTTTAGTTCTAGGGAGGGGGAGGGAGCTGAGGGGTGCGCGTGTTCGTTGGATTGTATCGATTCGGTCACTGTGTGTGTGGGATTTGTCGAGAATGTCGATGCATTTGTTGGTAACTGATTTTGTTGATTTAAAATTTTCAGTTTATTTATGACAAAATAATAAATAAGTTCAGTTGGGCAGCCAAATTCTGTCTAGCTTTTAAATAAAAAAGCTGAGAACGTGGAGCTTATAAGCTGCAACCAAACAATCACTTGTAATCTTTGTAATGGCTTATTTGCTCAAAATCTACAACCAAACAACCCCTAACTCCTGACTGTTGTTTAAGGTGTAGGCACAAGAATTGAGGATACCATTAGATAGCCCCAATTATACAAAAAAGAAATGATACTTTATGATATTACCCTTTGCCAGAATGCTAAAAAATGTTGACGTCTGGAGTAGTTAATAGAGGCGAATTGGAAATAAAGTAGTTAATGCGACTTTGGTTTTCTAAAAAGACAAGAAAACGGAATAGAAAAAATTTCCTAGAACAACGGTTAATTTGAAACGGAGGGAATATTTATTTATTTTTGTGGGAACAACGGTTTATTTTTGTGAATTAGTCCAGGATCCGAGATGAGAAGGAACTACGGATGGTTTTGTTTTATGGGTTTAATGTTAGTTTCAGCTTCAATGACTTAACTATTACAATTGTTGTTCTATCACTGCAGACTGCTGCTTTTTGTTTAACTTTTTCAATTATTTTTTTTCCAATGTGTTTATTGTCAACTAGGGAAGAAATTGTGATATGGACGAGGAAGAAAACGGGGGAGCCTGTGATTAGAATCAACTCAGAAGCAAGCACAAAAGAGTTTCTCGAGAAGCATTCTATGTTTGTTGTTGGGCTGTTTGACAAGTTTGAGGTTTGTGAATCATGTTGTTTTGGAAAACTCTTAGCATACTCTGTTACATAGATGCCATCATTTTTTCATATTTGCAATGCTTTTGAAATTACAAGTATATTTGTGAAGTACCATTTGTTAGATAAATGAAGTTTTATTTTCCTTTTATAATATTTGGTTTATGGTTTATCTTAAGGGATCCGAGTATGAAGAATTTGTGAAAGCTGCGGCTGCTGACAATGAAATGCAATTTGTTGAAACTACCAACTTCGACATTGCCAGAGTTCTCTTTCCAGATATTAAACCTGAAACTCGCTTCCTTGGTCTTGTTAAGAGTGAGCCAGAGAGATACACTACATTCGGTATGTATAAATTTTGCCTTGTAGCAATTATGCTGTAGTTGTATTTGAACTGGAGTTCTTGTAATAACTTTTTGTTGCAAAATTACATTTGTAGTTTTTTATGACACTGAATTGGGTCCGAGTTAACTGAGCAAGTGGTTTCTTGTGTTTTGCAGAAGACAATTTTGAAATGGAGAAGATATTGCGGTTTGTAGATTTTAACAAGTTTCCATTGGTGACTACTGTGACAGAACTAAATTCAGTCAGAGTTTATTCCAGTCCAATCAAACTTCAGGTTAATTTTCTTTTTTTTTTTGGTTTTATTCTAATTTCTGCCTCTAATTGGAAATGCTTTATTTTCCAAGATTTCTTGAGGTGCTTTGGTGTTTTGTATAATAACTTGTGACTTCTTTCGCTTGAGGGTCTGCTAAGCGTTATTTGACTTGATTTAAGAGGAGAAGCCAAATAATGTACTTTTCATCTGCCAGGTTTATGTCTTTGCAGATGCTGATGACTTTAAAAACCTCCTTGGATCTCTTCAAGATATTGCGAGAAAGATGAAGTCGGAGGTTGAGTTACTAGATTATATAATCTGCTGCTGATTTGTTTTTCTGGTTAAATTTTTTACTTTATTATAAACTTAAATTTTCCTCTTCCTGTTTACAGGTAATGTTTCTTTACGTAGACATAAAAGAAGAAAATCTTGCAAAACCTTTTCTGACTATATTTGGGCTTGAGGATTTGGATGATACTGTTGTAAGTTTCCTTTTAGAGCCAATTTAAAACTTGAATTTTTATTTTCAGTCATCCCTTATTTAACAAATTAGTATGTTGCCTTACAGGTAGCCGCATTTGATAACAAAATCGGCTCAAAGTATTTGTTAGAGTCTGATCCAACCCCAAACAAAATAGAGGTATGCATTGTGTTTGATGAGCCATTTTTCGGTCCCCAATAAATTTTACGGACTGTTACTAAAATTTTTGTTGACATGACTTCTGAAGGAGTTCTGCTTGGCACTTCTGCATGGTACTTTAGCACCATTCTACAAGTCTCAGTCTGTACCTGATAATGTGAGTATGTTTTGAGGAGAATAAATTGCACTAGCTAACAATTGGTTACTCCGCATACTATGTATTGTTGTCTTTACTTTAAGTTTTGTCTCCGTGAAACTTGCAGAAAGAGGCTAGCATTCTGACTGTTGTGGGAAAGACATTCAGTGACTTGGTCCTAAACAATCCGAAGAACATTTTCCTCGAGGTTGTATGACTTGGCTGTGACTTATATAGTTACTCTTCTTATTATTCATCTTCGAAGGGATTAGAAATTTCTATTCCTTCTCTTTTCAAATTTGGCATGAAACATATTTTTCTAATTAGAAATCAATCTAGCGATTTTCATGTAATGCCCCGTCTGTTATATTTTTGATGCAGTGGTGTTGTAACACTTCGTGTTGTTGCTATATTGTATTCATATTACAGGTGCACACACCATGGTGCATGACTTGTGAGACCATGTCGAAGAATGTAGAGAAATTAGCAAAGCATTTCAAAGGGTTGGATGATCTAGTATTTGCTAGGATGGATGCTTCAGCTAATGAACACCCAAATCTGCAGGCAAGTGTTTTCCGAACTTACTGAGAATTATATGAACGTGTGCAATGTTAAAGTGTAGATGCTATCAGTTTCATAAATTATTACCTTAATTCTGATGAGGTGAGTGGCTGTAACCAATGCGACTTTCTAACAAATTCAAAAAGTTCATGCATCGGGCAAAAAAGTCCAAAACATTTGCTTACTTTCGTCTTCCGGTTATGATTTGTGAAAGATTTGTTGATGATGGGTGTCCACCTGTTTAATGTTGTGGTTTTGGGTGCAGGTAGAAGACTATCCAACCCTTCTGTTCTACCCAGCTGGCAACAAATCTAATCCGGTGAGTACATGGATTATCTATTATTCATTAGGGAATATGATATTTGCATAAACATCTTAATATCATATTTCATTCCTAGGGTGTCACTGTCATATTCTTATTTATTGTCATCTATCAATATACTACCATAAATAATTCTACGACCATTATGTCACGCTTTTTCTTACGATGAAGTTTTCATTTATGTGGGGAAAATGTATATACATCGAACTTTATCTAGATGAAGCATGTAACTTTTTTTTTTCACATACATATTATAATCCAGATGAAGCTTTCTACTAAATCTAGCTTAAAGGAGTTGGCAGCACTCATCAACAAAAATCTCAAAAGCCAGCATGATCATGTTGACAAAGATGAGCTATAGCCTATAGATTCAGAAAATAATCACCTGAAAAGATGGAAAGATGGTGATGATTTAAGTTATAGAGACAAGGATAATATTTATTTGTAGTACTACATAGATATCAGAAAAAGATCCATTTTGAAAACAACTTTATGGACTTTCCATATATATTAGAAATTTCATCGACCTTATCATGAAAACGAGGCTGTTTTATCATCGATTCTTAGGTACTGAACTCTATTTCTTCTGTAATCGGAACAATTTTCAGTTTTTGGAAGAGTTGTTTGCAGTGATATTTGTCTTTAACTGGCTTATTTAGTATCTGTCACTGGGAGCATCCCTGAGATTTGCGTAAATGGTACCTTAATAATTGAGGCTTGTTCGCAAGTAAAATTAGTTTTTGCATTCGTATTATTCTTTTCACTCGTTAGCTATCGTCTAATTATCATTGTTTGTTTTTATCTGGTAGGACATTAAACCATAATGCATGTCGTTGAGGATTGAGTATCAAAATAATCTATTTTTGTAGCTTTTGTAAGAGAAATTGTCAGTTCCATCTGATTATGTGTAATAATTTTTGCGTCTTCGATAAGTGATTTTCCTAATACGCTTCACCGTATTAGCACTTTTGGCTAGAAATTTGAAGAGAATCCCAGGCCAAGATAAACCTATTTCAACTCGTTGGAGCCACAAATTTGATGTTTTTCCGTTCTGTCAAATATTTCGTCGACTTTAATAGTTATGAGCAAAACTTAACTAATATGTTTAAGAAAATGAAATTCAAATCTTAGTTATTCAAAATAAATTTATTGTGCAAATTATGAATGAAATTTGACATAAGCTTCCAAATTTACATCTGCGATAACTCATATTTACTTCACAAAAATAGAGGCAACAAAATACGACAGAAATTAAATTGTGGCTATAAAATCTTTTTACCGAGCACCTACTATATATGTAATTGAAGCCATGCAATCCGTATTATATATACTAACAAAATGGCTAATTTGAGAAAAGAAAAGAAAAAGTAAATCAAGATATGTAAATCTAAAACCACCAAATTTTCTTTATTATTTACTTTTCACATATGCATGGAATCTCAACAACAACATAAATAAAAGTTAGAATACGATTGAGATCTTAATTTTAAAATTTTGTTAAGTTTGTGAGTTAATATGTTATTCTTCCTTCAAGAAAATTTACCCCCAAAGGTTTTAATTCTGTAGGGGTATCTAAAGTAATGCTAAATTAATATATATGTGTTTTACTTAATTTATTTATTTATATATTTATCATGTAAATACACATTAAATCTATCTTGGAACTAAAAATTCTAAACATTTTATGTGGTGCCTTAGCACTAATAATGAAATAAATATCATTCTATTCATCTTCCACGGCATTAAAAAGTACAGAAACAAAATCATACTATTTGTACATGCAAAGCACACAAAAAACGTGGAACAAATTGATCGAATTAAATATGTACTCGTTCAGGAGAAGAATAAAACAAAAGATTAATTGTTGCAGAGAGGCTTTGGTTTACCTCATTTTCAGCCTTGGTCATGTGAAAAATTTGGAGAAAATTATCAAAATAAGTTTGTTTTCAAAACATTTTATCAAATTTGACCCGTTTTTAAATTATTTACCAAACACAATCCCTTTATAAAACTCACATAGTGGTGTTTTTACTTAACAGAACTAACGTCTAAGCAAAATGGAAAAAGATTTTTAAACAAACCCGCTAGTGGGAATGGCATTTTTGACAGAAAATTTCATCCAGACAACGTCACCGTGACATACGTGATGCGTGTAAGACACGTTTTACAATATAAATTTTGGCACTATTAATTTTAAACCTGTAATAAAATCTCTGATGCAACACCAATTCCATAACAAAAGAAAACATGGAAAAAACTGTAATCACAACAATTATTTCTTTTATTTCTGTTAATACTATTTTTTAAACAAATATCTTTAAATTCAATTTATTAAACTTTCAAAAACTATTTTACAAAATGTGATAAGTCGACACAAAAAGTTTTAAAAAATTTCCCTTTGTTTCTTTCTGTTAGTTAAAAATTGAAGTTTGCAATGACGGGTTAACTGAAAATGCCACTATCTACTATAAATTTTAAAAAAGGATTGTGTTTGGTAAATAATTTAAAAATAGGCTGGATTTGATAAAATGTTTTAAAAACATGCTTATTTTGATAAATTTCTCAAAAAAATTGCACTTGTATCTTCCTTGAAAGTATCACCAACTCGTACAATGAGAAAATGAAGGAAGAAAAAAGGAATTCATTATTGAGTATAAGTGTAATTATACATAGTAGCCACCGATTTTTTTTTTTTTTTTTTTCCAATTATTTTTAAATGAATTTAACCCTGTTATTCATCCAGCATATAAATTTGTACACACAAAAAAAAATTCTAGATCAGATACTTTGATGGGCTTCTAAACATCAACAAAAAGCGAGAATTAACTGAGGGTGAAAAAGTTGATAAGAGAGAGGAGGCAGTTTAAATGAGAAAGAAAGGGAACGTGAGTAGGGTAGTTAGATAATAAGAGATAAAAAAGGATAAGTGGGATCACCTAATTGACAAATTTAAACCTTAAAAAATTGTAACAAATGTATTTTTAGCCTGTAAATAATAGAAAGATGAAAGATAATTTAGGTAGTATAAAAATTTGACGAAACCTTATTTCTAAAATGCGCGTTGCCTTTATATACGAAGATAAGAATCAGTTAGCTCTCTCGGGGCATTAATCCACACCAGTCACTCTATGGATGACTCTATTCTAAATTTTGCGATTAAATTTTAGAAAATATTCACACCGTATCTAATACCATTCAATTCCGTAAAAGTTAGAGAGTTTGTTACAGTGTTCTTCAAGAACTAAAAGACATGTTATATCACTATTTCAGTTTTAAAGTTTAAAGGGGGTATATGGTACAGCTAGAAATAGAAATAAACTTTAGCGGCTTGTTTGGTCGCAACCTAACTTAGAAGCTTCACTTGTCAAATTTTTTTACTTAAAAATTAGATAGTGTTTGACTACCCAACTTTTAAATTAAACTTAAATAAGCTAAAAGTTTTAAGGTAGAAACCTTTATTTTATTTTTTATTTATAAACAATCCGATAATTTGTTTAAAAGATGCAACCAAACGAAAATGTACTGGTGGAATAGAAATATAGGTGGGTGCCTTGAACCCCTCCCTTGTACTCTTGTTGGTGTTTGCTATAAAAGTTTTGATAGTTAATCCAATTAAACTCCGACCATGATACTTAGGGTGACATTAGAACTGAATATTCTAATTATGTTTTAGAAATTACCTTAAGATATCTTTCTCGAATTTGGCTAATGGCATGTCATTTTTGTTGCAAGACTTTTTTTTAAGACTTCTTAGAAGCATAATTTTTGAATGACATGCATTAATTTATATGAAAATTGCTATGAAATTTATGCACGTTGAAATAATTAATCATGGAAAAGCATTTTATTATTACACAATTGTTGTGTGTTGTGTTTTCTATATATGAAGGTTGTCTCTTTGGAAAACTGAACATGTATGAAGCAATCATAACATGTTAAAGGTCTTAACGAATCAATCACTATATATAAAACTGGTGGAATTCTTGATATATTGTTGATTATAAGAATTTAATATCTAAAAGAATTACAGTTTTGGGTGGCTTCAAATGCGCAGCGATTTCAAAAGATCATACGGTATTGAATGGCCGAGTTGTTACTGGAACAATACAGTGTTCCTATATATATGACCTATGCCCGAGAGTGCGGGTAACTCAGATCATGTTTAATTCCAAAGAACGAGAGCTCATAACGAGGTGATGCTCGTACCGTCTCTTTTACCCACCTCGCGACTCTATACTAGAGTTGGTACCAAGTGAGAAGAATTCTGTAAAGAAGCAAAGATGTATCGATAATACCATATAGATACAATCACAAGTTCACAAGTGATTCTAGCATTTGAAAGGCATAATACTTTTAACATTATCTAATAATATGAAAGTTGAATGAACTATTTAGTAGTTTGTAAAACTTTTACTATTTGGATAATTGTAAATGATATTTTGTGTGACATAGTAGTGTTGTTTAGAGATGTAGCATGTGTTGTTGTAATAATAATGTACCATTTATTTTTAATAAAGAGTTTATTTATTTATTTATTACATGAGTGTTGCCTTTACAATTGCGCTACTTGTTTGACATGATAGGTCTACAGCTATATGCCAAACTCGTTACTTGGTTTAAACTTTTTTAGACTTTGTAATGGATTTTAAACTTGTCATATGGATACTTATACACGGAATATGATCAATATGGAAAACTAGCAAATAGAGCATTTATGGAGCCTAATTGAGAATTTGGGTCCCGTTGTTTTCGAGTACAAAAATAATATTTAAGTTGAGGTCGAATACTAAATTATTTGATCGATACATACTCGATTAGAATAGTACTCGTCTCAACTCAACTTATTTTTACCCCTATTTATCATAACTAAAGGGAGAAAAACGGAAGTCATGGTCTGGAAGCTATTAAAAAAAATAAAAATATGAGATTGTAATTATTGATTCATTTTATTTTAGTGATTATGTTGAAAATATTATTGTTTTAATAAATCATATAAAAATTATTTTATTATTTTATTTATTAAAGATGAAATTAAGAAACACCTTGTATAATAACAATAAGAAGAAGAAAAAGAAAGTATTATTTGATTCCCTCTAATTATAAAATATAGTAATGAATTGTGGATCAGATGAGAGAGCAAAAAATCTCAGTCGCTTTGGGGTTCGTATGATTGTCGCGATGGAAATATATGAGTGGCTCATTCGATTTTCATTCGTGCAATTTCCGAATAAATTTGGATCTGATACTTGATAAATGCATTATTTAATATTCAAAATTTTTAAATCATTGTGCTGAGATAATTTAAGTATTTTTTAGACAAACCCGCTATAAACCAGTTGTCATGACTCATGGCAGGTGTTTACATCAAATATTTTTATAAATATGATAAATATTAAATTAAATAAAATAAAACCTAAATAAATATTACGATTTAATTTAATTGGGGGGTCTTTATATTAACTTGGGATAAAAAGATTAATTGGAAATTTGATTCATTAGTTTATCATGAATTAATTTCTAAATTATAAGATATAATATAATAAAATATTATGTCATCATATTTACCTATAAGGCAAATTAAAATATTTAGTTACAACAAACTATAAAACAAAAATGTGTCCACTGTATACTATGCCGCAATTAACTAAAGTATGAACATGTGTCATGGTGTCAGCAAAATTAAGACTGTTTTAACCACAATCGTCAGATCAAATCTAATAAAGATCTAAAGGACAACATGAAAATACAACAGTTACAAGCAGTTATAACAATGGTCTCTCTGTAAATTTGAAAGCTAGACTTGAATAGTAAACAAAACAGCTATCACATTAGAATATTTTTGTTTATTATTTAGAGTAATTCTAGAAGTAAGCTAAAGTAACATTAGATTTAGTTTGTTAGATCGATAGCATCCTATCGAAGTAATTCTTCAAAGGCAAACAATCTGTTTGTAACAAGTCAATTTGTAAATATTTAACACTTCAATATCAATAAAGAGCAAATATTTCTCTTCTATTGTATTTGTTACTTTTTGTAAATTTTGAAATGAATGTGAATTGAACTATTAATTCGCTTATGTGAGTTAACACGACTTAGTTTGAAGTGTGAACTTCTCAAATTGGATTGAATGGCAAAGAATGAAATTCTATCCACCATATTTGTAGATCATTTCTTTCACAAAAAGTTTATTATGATGGAATTAAATATTTTGCAATGATAGTTACATAATCCTCCAAAATCTGTTTGGATAAATTTTGTACAAAAAAATATTTGTGTATATAATACAGTAAAAGAAAAAATCATAATTTTTTTTTTATCTCAAAATCTTTTCTGCAGGTACTGCTGCAATTATTATAAATTATTTAATTTTATTGTATTGATTATTTTGTGAAAATAATTAAAAAAAAGTAAGGTAAAGTTCACTTTACCCTATCATTTGGGGCTCGTTTCAATTTGCCCCTATCCGTTTATTTTTTTCAATTTGGCTCATATAGTTTTATTCTCATTTCAATTTGCCTCGTATCTTTTCGATTTATCCCTCATAATTTTAGTCTCTTTCTAATTTACTCTATATTTTTTTTCTATTTTAATTTACCCCTATAATTATAAAATTTTCCTATTATAATATAATAAGTTATTGAAATAACATATATAATTTTTGGAAAGTATTTTAATGGGAAAATGGATCGTTTACATATCATATATCCCTTTTAACGTATCTTTTAAATATATTATTTAATCAATTTACCTATATCATTAAAAATTTATGATAAATTAAAAATATACGTTAAATGGATCATTTGCCACTAACTAATCCACTTGCATACTATTTTTTGTAAAAATAAGTGACCGACTATTATTTCAATATGACATCTATAATTAAAGTTAAATTTATTAATGATAGGGATAAATTGAAATGAAACCAAACATATTGGGGTATATTAGAAAGAAACTAAAAGTATATATGGTAAATTAAAAGTAGGAGGCAAAAATGACATGAAATTAAAACGGTATGGCAAAAATTAAAAACAAATATATATTGAATAAATTAAAACAAGTTTCAAAAAATATGGGATAAAATGAACTTTATCCTCAAAAATCACTAGACAAAAAACTGGACCCTTAGAACGGGATGAAATTCCTATCCACATGGCAGACCATAATCAGCTGCATTGAATTTTTATTTATTTTTTATTCTCATATCACGTAAATGTCAGAGTCAAAATTTTTAGTTAGTGAACTAAACAAAAATTATGTAGACCATTTGATTGATAGCATTTGCATCATATTCCATAAATCACATTATTTTCCTATTTTAAGTAACAAAAAGTTAGACAATTTTTTTTTTTTTTTTTTGACATCCTATTACCTAGTGGTTTCCTAAAATAGAAAATTTTTTAAGTGGTTTTCCGAATCTAATGAATTATTCATTACTTGAATATATAAAACTAATATATT
>MKEJ01036051.1:0-11321 GCA_001753735.1 Embelia ribes
TGCCAATCTTGTGTGATAATACAAGTGTTATAGATCTTTCAAAGAATCCTATTCAACACTCAAGATCCAAGCACATTGAAATCCGACATCATTTCTCAAGAAATCGTGCTCAAAAAGTAGACATTTTACTAGAATATATAAACGCCAATAAACAATTGGCGGAAATATTTACAAAACCCCAAAATGATGATCAATTTTATACAGTATGATTGAGTATTTAATTGTTGTATATTATATATATATATGTAATGTATGTATTTGGACTAACAACTTACATTAAGCTCAACTTTCCCACATAACTTGAAACTTGGAGTATGTTTTGGAAAAAAATTTCAAACTATGTTTTAATGATGGCTAAGTGTTTTATTTACAAAAGATGTTCAAAAAGGTAAATTAAAGGGGGAGATAGTTTTCAAAAGTTAAAATTTCCTTCATCTCCCAAGTTTAAATTTTTTACTCCAATTATAGTTTCACAGTAAATGAAAGTTGAAATATATCTCATTATATCAAAATGAGATTTTTTTAAAATGTTTATTTTAGAATTGTTGTCTGTGACAACCGGCTATCATAATATAAGAACCAGATGATACACTAACAACTGGCCTTCGTCGAGGTATAAGTCTCATTCATCGAAAGCAAGATCGTCTTACTCGTTTACTCAAAGAAGCCCATCCCGAATATCATACTCGACTCAAAGATTCAGATAATGATAGTGAATGGACAGATTCTACCATTCCCATTCCAAAAGGATTTGAAGACAATGCAGGAGATTTTGTGGATGACGAGCCCAAGAACGAACCTACAAGTGGTGATGAGCAACTGGTATTGATAAAACAAAAGGGGGAAGTTTTGAAGATGATGGGAATTTTGAAAATAGGATAATTTTTAATGTTTTTGTTTTCTTTATGATTGTCGTGTTTGGTTCATTGAAGATGTCGTTTATGCTTTTGTTTTCTTTATATTGTCTTGTTTGGTCTTTGAAACATTTGGTCTATTTTGAATATTATTGTTGTTTATTTGTTTCATTGTTGGGTTAAATATGCCCACTTATACTTATGATATTTGGTTGATGGGTTAAACGTGCCAATGCTTTACTTCATTCTCTTAATTTTTACGACTTATACAATGCATATATTGAGGGGAGAGCATTAGCAAATATGGTTATCTTCAAAAAATTGTAATCGTAAAAAAAGAGGAGATTGTTGAACCAAAATGTGATTAAAATACTTTTTGAGTCTTGATAATGCTATTTTTAAGATAGTTATATTTGATTTATGCTCATATTTAAATGTCTAATTGTGTGTTGAGTTTTGAAGCTTGTACATGTATTTTTTGATAAGAACCAATACAGAGATCTCTCAATTTCTTTCTATTTCAAATTCTTAATGGGAACGAATTAGCTAATAATCTATCAAACTAAAGCATGGAACCAAGTTTATTAAGTGTTTATTATTTTGCTTAGTTGTTTAATTTTGTTTTTTTTTTCTTGTAAATGAATTAATGTTTTAGCTGTTTTATGAGTAATATTTGGTTTATAGTAAATGTACAAATTTTCAGAAAATCTTATTCATTTGTTAGAATTTGTGGATTTACAAAAAACCCAGCCATAAATCAGGGTATATGTAGTATTTTTTGTAATTGATCTCAGTTATATGATCCGGATGAATCAATTTTGGATTTATGCAAATTTGTTTTTACTTTAGGTTATGTTTATGTAACTTCTAGCATACTATTTAAATCCAACTAGGGGCATACTCATGGTATATAAATTTTTGTGGTATATAAATTGATCTCAGTTAAAATTTCAAGCATACCATCCCTTTTCATTGTAAATTTGTGATTGAAGAATAATTGAATTCTAATTTTTTGATTAATTTTTGTAAGAACAATTTAATTATACATGCAACGCTTGAGTGCATATGCTAGGATAATTAAAATGATGAATGACTATTGTACTTATTGCAGAAGGCAACTGTAATTTTAGTACAATAATTTATTGGGAAAATATATGAGGGAAAATGAGGGAAAACAGAATGTGAACGCCGGTTCATTGTGACAATAACGATACCATTCAAATTGCAACCCACTCGCTAATGAGCAAATCAATAAATAAACGAAATGGGTTTTTCAGGCCCAATATTCCATTTATATTTTAAACTATTATCGGCTGATTAAGGCCTTCCAGCCCATATATATTGGCTGATTAAGGTTTGTATTTGACCCAAAATTTTGGGCGATGTCAGCTTTTACTAAAAGGTGTAATTTTAGCCCAATATATATTGTTATTATCGACTCGTTCATCAATGCATGAGCTTTCACAAAAAATGAAAAATAAAACGGAAATGGTTTGTAAGCAGAAGAAAATACAAGAAAATGCTGATGTATCATTACCTTAGCCTATGCAACGTGTGATTATTTCTGCAGCTGAAAGGTAGTTGAATTATAATTACTACTGTACGTGACACACGCGATGCGTGTGAGATACACATTACAAATTGTTAAAAAAAAAATTAAAAATTTTAACAATTGATTTTTTTTTATTGGTGCAATTTTCAAAAAAAAAAAAAAATCAAGGCTTGTTGAACATGCGTCCCTTGCCTTTGTTTCTTTTCTTTTCGTTTTTTTAACGAATCACGATTTGATTATCATGGTGAGACTTTGAAGCTGCTTAATTACAATATTTCTCGGATTACATAAACTTGTTTCTTAAACCTGTTCCGCATATTTTCTCATTAAACTTTTCTAACAAAACTAATGCTTACACAAATTTTATAGTGATCGCTATTCGATAATTATGAAATTACGTGTATAACAGTATAAAGCATGTATTGAAACCGATAACACCGGATAAAGATGACCCGTTGGCTTGCACATGGACTTAACATCACTCTTTTTCTTTTTTGTTTTTTCATAATCATATACATACATAGTTTTTGTATGTATCGATAGAGGTGGCCTTAATGGCACATTCGGAAACACCTTAAAGAATGATTGAACATGCGCTCGGTGGGGTTATAGTCGTACAAACTTAAACCAGAGAGACTAACAGGCTTTGATTTTGAAGGGAAAAAGAAAAGGTTGAATTACACGTTTGATCCCTATTCAAAAATTCTACTTGATCCCCGTAGTTTTAATTGAAACAACAGCTGTCCCTAAAGTTTGAAAAGGAAACGGATTTTGTCCCAAAATAGTAAGAAAAATGACATTTTTCCTTCTTTCTTTCTTTCTTTCTTCCAAAGTTTTTTCTTGTAATATTAAGAACGATGATGTGCTCAAATTCGGAAAAGACAGCAATGCAAAATGAATATAAAAGAACTAATTTATCCCTAATAATCTACTTGATATACTTTTATCATTCACAATAATTTTTTGCCAACCAAGTAGGCTCATATTATCAGTATTAGGGCTTGTTATAGATTGTATTTGGCTGTTATGCTCTGTAGCTGTTATTTATTTATTTATTTATTATTCTTTTAACCAAATAAGCTAAACATTTTATATCGCATGAGTTTAACATTTTTTCCATAATAGAAAAATAAATTTATATTTTAGTTTAAAAAAAAAACTTCATGTTGTTTTAGAACCAGACACAAATTTATCCAGAACAAATTATTTACACATGATCACTACTATTTCGGTCTGACAAGTCCAGATATGGTCTGAAATTAGTCAGTCAGTGTATGAGTCAGAAAGTCAATGGGCCTTTGTCCTTTTTGCCCCTCATTTAATATGAGCGGCAGATTTGGAGGGAGTGAATGATCCAGCGGTGGACGTGGCCCGGCCACCTCTATTTGTTTTTATGATGAGGTGGCCCCCTTGTTCTTGTTACGTGTGTACCGTGTCCTTTGGGAGCGAAAAAAGAATCTACGTCTCGGCTTTTTATCCTCGGAGGGACAGGACCAAATTTACCTTAAATTTAGCCCGTTCCATCGAACGATGAAAACCCGAGTGACCGGAAATTGTTGCTCAACAACAGTGTCCCTTTGTGATAACTAATCAAGGATTGAACTGAATTTTGTATGAAAAACTCATGTCATTATTTTGTTATTTGGCTCACTAGATTCCCCAGTACTTTATGTCCTTTGTAGTGATAATTGTTTTATTAATATAGAAGTTAAATATTTTGTTCTCTAATTGTGATGAGTGGTTACATAATTTTAGGAATTAAAATCTACGAAAGAAAATATTTCAATCAATAAGGTAATCATATCCATGTATATATATGCGCGCGCGCGCGCGTGTGTGGGGACAAATAAAATTGCCATTGATCTTTAAAATATTATCATAATTGATATTATTTTTTAAAAATATTACCATAAATAGATCCCACTAAGATCAAAACTATCATGATAGATATTATTTTTTTTATAAAAAATATTATTATATCTAAATGCCACCAAACTTGAAATCAAAAAATAAATTATGAAAAAAAAAATAGAGCATGTCCTATAAATTTTTTTATCAAAAATAATTTTACAATAAATAATAAATAATAAAACTTATGAGAATAACATTCAACCAAATCTAAATATCTTGAAAAAAATTATTAAATTGTATAATTTTATATAAAAAAAATTAAATTATTATAGTATGACTGCCAACAATATGAAATCATAAAATAAAGAATGAAAAAAATTAAAATAAAAGATGTCATGTATTTTTTAATAAAAAATAATATCATAAAAAATCAAATTTAATAAAATTTATGAGAATAGAATTCCATCAAATCCAAGTTTCTTGAAAACAAAAAATTATTAAATTATATTATTTTATTAAAAAAAATATCATAGAAATTTTCTAAACCTAATCTTCTTTGAAACATATAAGCAAGTAGTTATAATGCAAATACAAAAAAATGATTCTATGCATTGGAACAAAAGGATAAAAACTATATTTTAAAAAAAGATGAAAAATTATTCATGTTGTAGAATTTTATAAAAATTTTCATGCAACTATTTTTTATACATTTATTATAAATGTCTGCATAATTAATTGACAAGTGCTCCATTATTTGTAGATTTTTAGAAAATAAATTTATCAAAACACAACTCTATCAAATCTAAATTTATTGAAAAATGAAACTTCTTGAAATTATATTATATTTTTTGAAAATATTAGCATAATATAATTCCTCTAAACCTAATTTTCTTGAAAACATATGTAAATAAATTTTAAATATATATTACAATTGACTTTGTGCATTGGAGCAATATAAATTTTATTTGAAAATATTATCATAATAGAATAACTCTAAACCTTATATTTTTTTAAACAAATAAAATATTATGTTAAAACATATACCAAAATCAACTTCATAAATTGGAACAGAAGGATATAAATTCTAATTTAAAAAAAAGAAGTAAAAATTTTGAAAAATTATAATAAATTTAAAAAAAGCTGTAAAATGTCAATGTCAGTTTATGGGTAGAGTAAAAATTATTATTATTTTTTTATATAATTGGTATATATTAAATATATAAATTTGAATATCATATATATAATAAATATATAAAATTTTTCTTTAAAGAGTAGAAAAGAAAAATATATTACCACTATATATAGAACAAATATAAAATAAAAAAATAATACTAAAAAGGGGAAAAAATATAAAATAATATCATTAACAATTATATCTAGAAATTTAAAATAAAAATAATTGCTTACAACCCGTGCAATGCTCGGGTTAGATGCTAGTTTTACTTAAAAGTCAGAAATTTATATGCGTCTTACACATAATCAACTAAAGAAATTGTTCAAATGAGATCTGACGCATCAGACTAAATGCAAAATTTTCCCATAAACTCAATTCTTGAACTATGAACATGCATATAGGTTCTTCATTATTTTGCGTCTCTTTTGCGCAATTACAATTTTGGTTAATATCTGTGGATGATAACTAGGGTTTAAATGCAGAGAAGGCCACCACCGAATTTTGTCCTCCTAGGCCAAACGAATTTGAAATAGCTGCAATATATAAATTAATTTTGTGTCAGAAAATTTACAATACATAATCCCTTTTGGGGCATGGAGGTATTTGATTATTTGGGAGAGCAAAAAAGGGCAAATATCTTACCAACATTTACTTCGTACTGCTGTTTTTTATTTGCAATGGTGTCAAACTCGACGCAAGGCTCGACATTCTGCATGAATGTAAAAATCATCAAAATGTAGAATTAGCTAATTTTACAATTTTTGTTTTTGCAAAAGCATTTAAGTATTCATATTATTGAATACGTGGGAAGAAGAAGATTAGTTTGTAAAGTGGAAACACCAAAAAATGCCAATTCCCATCAACTAAATTGCTTAATAGCTAGTGATTTCATGATAAGATGCATTTTTTGTAGTTCTCTCTCTGAATTAATAAAGAATGCCCCATTGTTCAACCTATAGCACGTAATGTAATGTATATATATATATTATCACCACCCCTAAAACAAAAATAAGGATGATAGGGGATCATATATGCATTTTGAAAATCACTTTTACTAACGAGATTTATATTCAGTTTCATTTGTACTTTCATACTTTCAGCATCTTGACTATTTTTTTCTCATTTAATTTCTAAATTTGAATTTCAATAGAGTAATTTCTATGGCAAAAATTGATATTTAAAGTTGCTCACATTGATCTTTCTCAATAATTATTTATAGGTATTGCAATAATCATATTTCATATAATAAAATCTGATGGTATATTTTGAGTTTTATAATTTTGATGGGAAAAAAAATATTTTAATAGAAAAATTAGAAATAATAGATTTCTCTAGTCAAAAATCTATTATAACATTTCTTCTTTATTTCTAGAAAGATAAACACTAACGTTTAACATTTTTAGTCCAAAGTTTCTCCAATGAGAAAAGAAAATGATCTTATTTATTTATTTATTTATTTTAATATTATTATACAAAACTTTTCTCACATGTGCAAAAGACTCCATTTTTTGGGAGATCCAACAAGTGTAATTTTGTTTGTTTGTTAGTTTCTTTTTCTTATTGATTTATTTATTAAAGAAGTGTCATAATGAAGATCAATCTCTTTATACGCAACTCTGATACCCATTTAAGTTACGGTTTCTACTAAAAATTTGAAGTAGTAGTAGAAATATCCTTTTAATTTTTTATATTATTGTCAAACATATATAATGCCTTTGATACTGTCCAATATATTTAACTATGTTCGCAACCAACAAAAAAGGGGACACTTACAAACTGATTGATGGTAGGATGAAGCCATCCAGTATTGATGGCTTTAATTACAGCAATGGCTTCTAGACCCCCAGCAGCACCAAGGCAATGACCGATCATGGACTGAAAACGAAAAAAGATAACAAAGGAAAAGGATAAGAACATAGAATAGAATTATGCATCAAGAGAAACCATTGAGCGAATTTCCAAAAAAAAAAAAAAAGAAACCATTGAGCAAAATGAAAGAGAGATCCACCTTGGTCGAATTGATTTTGATCTCGGAAGTGTTGTTGAACACAGACTTGATGGCTTGCACTTCGGCTACATCCCCAACCGGGGTGGAAGTTGCATGTGCATTGATGTAGTTAACCTATGAACAAAATAAAAATTGAACTCCATAAAACATCATTTTCAGAATCCATGCGCTTGCTGGAAAAATTATTTATGCATACACTTGCTGAAGATAATGTTTATTATAATTTCGATTTCTGAGACAGCTAAAGCTAAAAAAATCAGATGGGGGTTATAAATAGGGGAGAGCCAAAAAACAAATCATCATAGGCTTACCAAACTGTGACTGATTAAGGGCAATTACTTAAATTTTTGTTTCCTAGACACATTTCACGAATCACATTTTTAAGCAGCCTTTCGGGTTTGAAAACCAATTTCCAAAATTAGAATCAAACATATACCTCCTCTGGAGAGACCCCAGCATTACTGAGGCTGTCCTTGATGCAAGTAGAAACTCCAAGTCCATCGGCTCTTGGGTCAGTCATATGATAAGCATCACAATTTACGGCACCTCCCAAATACTCTGCAATAATCGGGGCACCACGTTTCATCGCGTGTTCCAAGCTCTCCATCACCTACACAGGATATAGCATGATATGTCATCCCATTTTTTTATGTGAATTACATTATCATAAACTACAAGAAATATTATACTCAGCTCATTCAACTAAGTATTTGTCCCACCTAAGAGGGGCCGGCACTAGCAGAAGCATAGTAACAATGAAAAACTGACGTTAACTATGTACTATAGAGAATATATTCAGTACCAAAAATTCAATGCCTAAAATTATGATGGCTAAATGAAGTTAAATCTTAATCTACATTACCAAAGAACAAAAGCTAAGTTGGTAACAGCCACATGCACACACCTCAAAATTTAATACAGACGATATGACAGGCTTTGTATTGTTTAACATGCAATTGCTTCACTCTCAAAGCAATCCATACGGATATGAAAAAATTGACGAGTCAGAAAAATTTTGCTAAGCAATTTCTTTTACCCAGAGTTTGGCGAAAGAGGATGCAATGGTTTATGTAAAAGAAAAATCAGGACATTTCCACATTCGTGCAGTGGCACATGCTAAACATTTTACAAGTATTGGTGCAGTAAAATATGGCAAATAATAGAATCTTAACACATAATAGCTTTTAACCAATACCTTTAAAGCACTTCTTAACATTAACCATCAATCATGATCCAGGAAAAAATGACAAAGAGAACTTACCAGAATGCCCGCACCTTCACCCATAACAAAGCCATCACGGTCCTTATCCCATGGCCTACAGGCGGTTTTTGGGTCATCATTTCTTTGAGACAAAGCCCTACACGCGACAAATCCCCCCAACCCTATTGGAACAATTGCGGCCTCAGTACCGCCAGCAATCATTAAGTCGGCCTCACCTTGGCGAATGTGATTAGCGGCGGCATAGAAGCAGTAGTTTGAGGTGGCACAAGCCGTGGAAATTGAGTAGCTGGGCCCCATAAACCCAATATCAATCGCTAGCAAGGCGGACCCCATGTTTGTTATAGAGTAAGGGATGAAAAATGGGGAGACCTTCTTGCAGCCCTTTTCAATGAGATTCTGTACGCTGTCGGAGAACATGTTGAGACCGCCCATTCCGGTTCCAACCAACACACCAGCTCGCGATTTATCGATCTGTTAAAGAAAAGGAGAAATAGAATTAGGTACTCTTCTTGGTAGGAAAGAAATAATAATAATAATAATAATAATAATAATAACAATAATAATAAAAGGAATAACAACACAACTTCTATACTTTTTTAGACATTAGAAATCTAACATTTAGTTCCACATGCCCCTTTTCATTGCTGCTGTTGTACTAGGGAAGTAAGCAAAAGGTCAAAATCACTATAAATGTGTTTCCTTTGCTAGATCTCCGGGTGAAACAATCATCAGTACATGACAACGCTATTATTTTTTATCGAGTTCCTTAAACAGAGGCACCTTTTTTTCCAAAAAAAAAATTAGTAAACATTTTCGTTAATACCAGCGACATGCTTGTGAGTTTGCTAAGGGGGTAACAATCACCAAATAATTTCTTACGATTATAACTTTTTGTGTAAAATTTTTATATGTAGTTTTAGTGCAAAATTTTCTATATAAAATTATTTTTGAGTAATTTTAGTCACCCCGTAATTTCACCATTGGTCTGTGCTCGTGGAGATTATATTACTTGTCATCCAAAGAAACATCTACTATAGCCTAAAACTGAAGATGATTATTATGTAGTAGAGAAGAGAACAAAAAGGGAAAGATGCAAAGAGCAAAAAAAGAAAAAAAAAACATGTAAAATAAAATTCAAAAAATTCTTTTAACAAAAAAAATAAATATAAAATTCACAAAAAAAAAAAAAAAATACCTCCTCTTCTCGAAGGATAGATAAATATTTAAAATCAAATAAATATAGCATTTTTTCCGTCCACAAATAAGACGACAAGTTTCTATTTTAAAATTTCCAATAATTTGTTGGATAATTTTCTTTTTGAAAAAATTTAATTATTACAAAATAAAGAGAAATAACATCATTGCCTCTTATTAATTATTAAATATATCATTAAGTCAAATATTTAAAGGGATATAATTATTATTTACATTCAATTCAATTTTGAATTTAAAATTACCTAATATATATTGTTGATCAATCTAATTGCTATAGAAAATATCGAAAAAGAGGGGAATGTCCGACGGGATGAAGGACAATCTCTATCCATTAAATTTAGGTTGTTAATTTTTAAATATTTAATTGAGATTAAAAAAATAAATCTATATAAAATTTAATTAAAAAAATTTAATTTAGTTTAAACTATCGATTTCAAAATAAACATAGGGGCCGAAAATATCTTGGCAAGTTGCACAAGTATGTTACACATGTGTTCTGGTGAGATTGATTGCAATGACAGCATATCAATTAATTGAATCTAAGTTCTAACATTCAAAGGGGAAATTTCGAAAAATATTTTAAATTCAAAAATAGGAAAATTGTCATCTACTTGAATCTAATTTAGAATTCCTAACTTATTTAAATTAAAATAAAAAATAAACCCAATTTAAAAACTATACAACCAGTTGCAGTCCATCTTTTTGAAAAAAAAAATTATAAAAAACATGCAATCTAACAAACCCTTTAAAGTAGAGAGAAAGAGATTTAAGTGCAAACTAAAGGTATGGAAAATATCTTAGCAAGCTGCATACATAGACAAAAATCCAACATTTGCTCGAGCTCGTCGTTTTTCAACAAGTCTTATTTTGTTATTCAGATTTATCTCATATATTAAATGACGAGCTCAAACCAAACTTTTGACCAGCCGAGCACAATTTTATTTTTGGGTAAATACTAAGCACGAACTTATTTACAAACGACTCGATTGATTTGCATCCTTCCCTCTTATTTCTTAACCATCCCAAATTTGCCACAAAATAATTTCTTTCTTAAGTTAACCATCCCAAATTTGCCACTAAATAATTTCGCTCCTAGGAGCCCAAGTCAATAAAAAGTTTGACTTACATGGAAAAAAACATACTCTTTCCCACTTTATTGCCTTTTTTGTATTCATTTTGAAACTAATAATTGCAAAAATTAGATAAAATGTATCACATTGAAATATTTTATTTATCTTTAGAATCAAACGATCTATTTTACAAGAAATTAAAAAATAGATAATAGTGCTAATTAAAGGGTATTTTGGTACTTTTATGGGTTATTTATTACTTTTTAGCAGGGTTGGATTTCAATAAACATTTAAACCTTATGGAAGAGGGTGTAATTTCAGAAAATCTTGTAGGATAGTCCGAAATTTTGAGAAACCTCAAGGGGCAAATTGTAA
>MKEJ01036055.1:0-10967 GCA_001753735.1 Embelia ribes
ACTCGTACCTATTTGATTGCATTTTTGCATTGTTTTTCTTATAAAACGCTAAGCAGGCACAAGTGGGGTTGATAATAGGGAACAAACTTAGGTTGATGCTCACTCGAGGATAGCGACTTTTTAAGAATTTATGTCTCTTTACTTTTGTTGTGATTTTCCAGACTAATGTAGGTCATTGGTCATCGCTGTAGACTTTGATATTTCTTATGTTTTATGTAATAAGAGACCAATACATGATAAAGGGCCTAAAGATGTTACTTTCGTTGTCGATGACATTTTATGGGGATGTTTTAGATCTTGAATTGAGACTTTTAGCATAATTTTTGTTTCGTTGTTATTATTTTGAAAATGTGGGCATTACACGGACTTCAATAAGCCCAATGACAAAACTTCACTAGAACGAACTGGGTAAAAATGTATATGAAAAATTCTACCGAGGCAAAATCTGCTCATTTTGGCACTTAACCGCAAGTAGGACCGAGATAATATTTAGCATATGTTATATGCTAGAGTTTAATCATATGGAATTGCATTTTGTACCCATTAAGTGTATATTTCAATATCTTATAGTAACACATGATTTAGGATTGTTCTACTTTAGACGTACTAACTTTGATTTTGTAGGAGACTCTGATGCCGACTTTGCCAATAGTCGCATCGACTGGTAAAGTACTAGCGACAATTATAACTTTTTAGGCCATGCACTAGTTTTATGGCTTAGCAATAATCAAAATTCGGTCATACTTTCTACAATAGAGATGGAATACGTCAATGTGGATAACACAAGTGCAATCAATTTTGGTTGTATATATGATCATATTCCTATGTTCCTATTATGTGTGATAACACAAGTGCAATCAATCTTTTAAACAATCCTATACAATAATCACGTTCTTAACATAAAGAAATTTGCCATCACTTTTTACGAGATCATGTTCAAAAGGGCAATATTTTTTTAAACTACATTAGTAACGATAAGCAATTTACGGACATTTCTATAAATTTGTTGAATGATAAACAATTTGCTTTTATCCGAAGACAAATAGGTATGCATGTATGTTAGAATATCATAATACGAATTTGCTACGAGTCTTATATGATTTTTACACATTTTTAGCAATTTTCTATGTCTAACAACATTTCTGAAAACAATGGGTCCGCTAACATAAGCAGGAATCAGTTCCTTGGTCTTTTCAAATTCCTCGGCTTATCTGATGGGCTGTCCAAGTCATCGGATAAGCTGTCAGACAGATGCTAGAAAGAATTTCACTTTGACAAACTATTAAAGAAAACTAATTTACCTCTCTTGATTTGCCATTTTGGGTCAACACCTCATAATTCAAAACCATTTTGATATTGGAAAGAATTGCACATTGACAAACTTCTAAATTCAACAAAATAATGTCAGGTGAATATAATTAATTTCTTCATTTACATACTTAAAAAATAAGTTCTGTAAAGTTTCTTATGTGCAGCCATGCAAATCAGGTACAACTTAGTCCATAAGACCGAAAAAAGATGAAAATCTTGACTGAAGTTGATTCAAGCTTGAAAGCAGACATGATTTCAAGATTTAATCAACAAAGTCGATTTTTACCGTATTTTTGCAAAGTATCAAGATTAATGTAAAACATAAATAAATTGTGAAATGAAAATATCAAAATTCTTTGAAAATTGTTTCATTCTTTTTCACAAAATAAAATGTGAAAAAGAATGTCAAAATGACCTCCCAACATAATTATTTAAATTATTGACAAAATAATTATCGATGAGTGGGTTGAACTCCTTTTACTGGACCCCGGAACCTATCAAGTGCAGGTTGCGGATCCTCTCAATTAGACTATAGTAAGTCTCTTTTTGAGTTCCCGATCCTTAATTACCGTTTTGCATTCTCGTAGGTCCGAATCTCTCTTACCCACTCTCGAGCTAACATGCAAAAAATTAGAGACAATTGCATCCCAAAAATCCTCTGATGCTTAATTCAGTATTTGTTTGAATAATGACAATTATGTAATAGAAGAGTGAAAGTATTTATCGTTTTCTAATCCCTTTTTCAAATGCTAATAACGGGTATTTACAGTGCTTCGTACTTAAGGAACGACACCGATGATTGGGCTGTAAAACTTACATAAATAAGGCTGAATTGTCATGCATTTACAGTAGCTAACACGCATTTATAATACAAAATGTATATTATTTCGATATTACTTGTCTTATTCTGCATTGCAGGTAAAAGAGTAAAGAAATGCATGGATTTGAGCTCAAAACGAAGCAAATTTGACTAGTCAAATTTTTTTGAGGTCCTTAATAACTAAATTGGAAGATTGAAGACATTTTAAAGCTATTTGAAAAGTGTTCGATAGTTAAAGATTGAAGAAACTATCGAAGAAACCAAAACTCCAAGTTAGAAAAAAATGGACTAGTTAAACCTCAAGTCCAGGGCATGTGTTCTGCATATGCCAATTACGGGAAAACTTTATTTATATATTTTTAATTCATTAACAGATATAAAAAATGATTCAATGATCTAGATTAGACCTAGAGTTAATCTAGGGGCATAAAAAACCCTAGCCTCCTGTGTAATTTTCATTCATTCGTTTCATAGTTCTCTTCTACTGATTTTAGGATTTTGGAGAAAATGAGTTTTATGGAGATTATGATAGCTTCGCAGGTTTCTTTACTCTTTGATTTAGTTGTATGATTGTGATAATTCTCCAATCCTTTTATTGATTAATAAAGACATATTTTTTCTTCTTTTAATTTGCATTTCTGCTAGTAATTAATTAGAGTATCAAATTGATTATCCGATGGTCAGCATAATTGTCTCCTATTACTGTTATTATATGAATTTGATATTGATCATGTCTGTGTGCGTGTTTTCATATTAGATAACTATTTGTATTGCTAGTTTTCTTTTTCCCTTAAGGAGATGAAGGTAAGTAGCCTAACCCCTTTATAAATAATTAATTAAATAAGATTATAATATTTGACCCGGAATTAATTAGTTATAAATCTTAATCTGTCTAGTCAGCTTTGAAATTATTTAGAAGTAGTTATGGTATTTGACAAACACCTAATGACACTCTAGATTGGATTAAATCAAAATTAATGCACTAATGAATTATAATTAATTTTAGACGGAGTTTAATAATTAGGAATTGGGAGAGAAAGTAAAGCTACCGGAATCACCACTAAAGGATAAGGCTATAATTAATTGGTTTAAAATCTTAATTTTTATTGCTTTTATATCTTTTGCTCCCAGAAACGAGAAAATCCAGTATTTACGAGTATGGTAACTCAATCAACTAACAATCGGATTGAATTCGTTAAAAGGGCTAATACTTAGATTCTTAAGTTTGACACTCGATTTTACCGAGAAAACTGCTTCGTCCCTAGTATATTTGCTTAGTTCTCCTTGTGAGATGTTTGATAGCGATCAAATGGTACTATTTGCATGGTTGGTTCCCATACCATTGACTAATTACACATGTTTATCCTGGAGACTAGGGTGATTTGCATTTTTACCACAAGCATATAATTTTGTAAATTTTCATACTAGTCAAGTACATATTTGTTAGCTTAAATAGCAAACCAAAAGCAGGGTGTAAATTGGTTTTCCAATAAAAATTAGTTTGTTAAAAATAATTCCACTCAAGTTTTCTTTTAAAAAACTTATGCATTAATATCTAGCAATATAATGCTGAATATAAAAAGTTAAGAAAAAAAAATACGATACACAAGATTATTATACTAATTCAGCCACAGATTGATGTAATCCCTTACTTCCAGTCTCCAAGGCTACCCTTCGATTCCCTTATAACTTTATAACTAACATTACAAAATAGCTAGCCTTCACGGGTGCTAACCGAATATTTTACTGAATAGCTTACGGATGTTATCCAATCGTTACAACGAATAGCTTACGAGTGCAATCCAACAATACAAACTAGATTTGCGGGCTCTACTCAAACCGTGCACAAGTAGATTTACGGACTCTACTCAAACCATAGACGAGTTATCTTGCAGGTGTTACTCAAACCGATTCTACTCGAGTAGTTTATAAACCATTCATCTACAAGGTTAGTAAAAACCTACAAGTATGGAGAGGGTAAGCCCTTGTTATCCATTCTAAATAAAAAATTAAGCTGGAGAGCTAAATAATTGTAATATATATGATATTTTTTTGGCATATAAAATTATCTACAACATATGAACCTCAGCTTTTATCTTAACAGGTTAAATATGCTGTTCATTAAGGTTTACCCTCTCCAGCTTTGGATCCGGACTCCACTTGTGAATTGGAAGAGGCTGCCCCACATATAAGCTACCTCCAAAGGACGAAATTAGCACTAAAATTGTAAATATCAAGAGTTTGGCTATGTTTTTTGCAACTAATTTTATCCGATTTCATCAAATTTTCAGTCAATATTAGTTCAACAATCCTGAACTTAGGTGTGGAAACCGAATTACTTGGCAGTTAGACTGTGAGTCGTCATGAATATTTATAATTTTCTTATTTCTGAAAATATATAATTAACATAATACTTAAACTGCCCCACAAAAATAAAAAATAAAAATAAAAGCCTCATACGAGTGTCCGTTTACCCTGGAAACGGTAATGATTTAAATGAAAGTTATTTAAAGAAAATAATTTAGAATTTAGAGGATCTCTTTGTAAACAGTCTTCTAATTTCCCTTTTTCCTTTTCCCCTTTTTATACGGTCTTGGAATGTGCATGCATTTGACTATGATGCTACCTTTATCATCATCACGAATTAATTTACCTGGTTAGACAAACGACTGTTACATTGCTCTTAAGATTTGTTTATCTATACCTTTTAAATAAATAAATTAACTTATTTTTTATTAAAAAAAATTTGGATGCATTAAATGTAAAATTTTCAATTTATTTAGGTTAAAATAGCAAATAAACTCAGACTAAATGTTAGGAAGTCAAACGTCGTTAAGTTTTTAAATAAAAAAACTGGAAAAAAAAAAGTTGCAACCACTATTCAATCATAAGTATATACACGACCTAAGTTACAATTTTTTTCACGATATAATTTTCATTATTTTACTTATATTATATATCACCATTCATGTGTTTAAAATTGGAGAAAAAAATCAATTATGCCTTCATTTTTCCTTCGTTCACAAATAACATATACAATTTGACTGGTAAACAGTCTCAAGCAAAATTCTTTAGTTATCCTTTCAAATTTTGAATAATAATAATAAACCTGTTGAGATTGCATAATATGTAACCTAGGCTATGAATAAGAGACTTAATATGCATAGATGTCTCACCATTTAGCAGGCTTAGCCATTAAATGGGTATCTATTCCAAATGTGAATATTAGTATATTGTGTGCGCATATTATACTAGTTTCCATTGTTTAGGACTCCCTAAGAATTGGTTTCAAACTTGAATACTGACAATCCTGGTCGAGACTCACTATATATTGGCGTCCATGTAATTATTATTGGTTCGAGTCATGAGATTGCAAATAGAGTGACCATTATGGCTAGGGATGCAAATGAACCAAGTCTTTCATGTACAAGCTTAGGTTCGGCTCGTTAAAAGTTCAGTTTAAGCTCATTCATTTGATAAGTGAAATGAGTTTCAACAACAAATTAGCATTTGTTAGATAAATAAGTCGAGTTTTAACAACCATCGACTTAGCTCATTGAAGGCTCATGCTTGTTTGGATCACGTTTTTGTACACGCACGCATATATCAACTTAGAGCTGTTAGTTTACTTACGTAAACTTGAAAAGTTCAGGTTGAATCTTAAAAAATAATTAAAAAAAAAACTTTTCTCTTATCGGAATAATACATTTTTTAATAACTTTACTGTTATAATTATAATCTTAAGTAAAAATATTATGCAATGTCATAATTATTTAATATATCCACTTCTACGCGGTTATTAGTTGACAATTCTATAAGGTATTCAAATTAATATTGCCTGTGTAAATTTTAAAAAAATCAATAACAAGTACTCCAATAACTATAAATCCATAAGAACAAAATTGTTCATGATCAGATTTGGGTTTAGTTCGAACTCGTACGAATTGAGTTTAAACAAAAAAAATTAAGATTCGTTATATAAACGAACCAAGCTTGAGCTAATCATCTAAACAAATCAAGCGTGAATAAGTTAGGGCTCGACTTGGCTCATTTATAAACCTAATTATGTTTAGTCTTTTATATGAGAAAAGAAGTAGCTATATAGTTATATACATGCTATGTATAGCTATTGGATTAAAATGATTAGAATCTAATGACTTAAAATATGTAACTTATAACCATTAGATAATAAATATGCAAATCTTATGGATAGAATGGAGTTTGGATATGACTACATACAGATGAGCATATAGCCATGCACGGTCCTTTTATATGGGTATAATTTCCAAATTTATATATAAATCTCTTATGTGACAGTCTCGTGCTAGCCGTCAATGTTCAGGACACCTACCAACATTACTCATATTTATTTTGTATTATTTATCGTATTGCATTAAATTTTAAAATTATTGAATACAGAAATAGAATTAGACAATTTTTTTCATATATCTCATAATAGAAAATGATACTGTCATTATAGTAGAGGGCCCTAACGGAATGAATTACTAAACACAAAAAGGGTTTATTTGGTTCCTGCATGTAATCTTTAATTTTTTAACTTTGTCACTTAAAGGAGGGATAACGTTTGCTTGCCTAATTTTTAAACTGTACTTACTTGCTATTTTAGTTTAAAGAATTCAAACTAAATGCATCTAAAATAAGTTGTTCCCTCCGTCCATAAATAATTGGTCATATTTCCAAATTATGATGTCAAAAAATAATTGTACATTTTCATTTTAGAAAATATGCAATCATTACAAAACAAAATGAATTATCATTATTGTTTCTCTTACTCATTAGGGTAGAGTGAACTAAAAAATTAATAGGGACAAACTTGATCATTTGTTCTCAATTAAATATTTAAATTTAAAATTATTTTAAACTATATTCAAGTCAAATTATTCAATTATTATGAGACGGAGTACGAGTAACTATCTACTTAGAGCATTTGCATAAGATTTCCTATAAGGGGATCTTTCCCTATTTTAAGTAACGAAAATACAGGTAATGTTATATTTTGTCTCTGCATTAGATTTCCTAATGGTTATCTAAAATAGATATTCTCTATAGTGTTTCTCCAAATGTAAGAAAGCATAATTCATTACTTAAATATATAAAATTAATATATTATCTCTCATGTCACATCATTGCAATATTATATTAAAAAATTAACATATTCCCTCTCCACTCACTCAATCAATATTATTAATTAAACATATAAATATAAAATAAATATTTAAATTTATTAAATAATTATTTTAAATTTAATATAATATTTTAATGGAGTAGAAAATGCGATATATAATTTGATGTAGATTGTAAGAAATAAAAATTCTATAAAATAAAGATAAAACTTATTTTTTTCTGTATTTTAGAAAATAAGTTAAGAGAATCTAATACAAATGCTCTTTTGACTTATATGGTTGTAGCTTATAAAAATTATCTTTTTAATTTTTTTAAGATAATATTTGGTTGCTCAATTTTTAAGATGAAATTATTAATTTTTTAGGCATAAATAAGCTAAAAGTTTGTGTATTCAGCTTTTCCTTAATCGAAATTACGAAACAAATATCTAGTGTTGGAACTTTGCATATGACCAACCTCTTGCAATTTCATATATGCCAAGAAGAAGGAAAATAATCTAGCTTTGAGACACTTCAAATACTCAAATAAAATCTCTGACAAACAAAGACATCGGATATAACTCATCACATGTATTTTATGGCCGCGGAACTAAGAAGTTTGATCGTACACTCTTCTAAAATTATCCTAAATCTTAAGGTAAATCTTTAATAATTCCAAGGTAGTTCATTTAGGGAAGTAAATTTTTATTTATTTTTTGACATTAGGTAATTGTGAAATAAAAAGGGCAAATAATTTTATATTGATTAATTAGAATATACAAGAGACTTATATATACAGACCAATACAAGGACTGACTAGGTAAATATAATATATAATAAGCACACAACTAGTGAAACTATCACTCCCCCTCAAGTTTGGCGAAGCATAGAGATCTGTAACGTCCAACTTGAATGTAAAAAACTGATGCAAATCACGACCAAAAGGTTTGGTAAAAATATCAGCAAGCTGCAAGTGCACAGAAGTATAAATAGACTCAATCAAACTAGCACATAACTTATCACAAACCAAATGACAGTCAATCAATATGTTTAGTGCGCTCATGAAAAATCGAATTTCGAGCAATGTGTAAGGCTGACTAATTGTCACAAAACAAACGAACTGGGCAAAAGATAGGAACCCGTAACTCACAAAGAAGAGTGGTCAACCAAACTAACTCACAAGTAGTATTAGCCATTGCACAATATTCAGCCTAAGTAGAAGAATGCAAAATAACATCCTACTTTTTAGAACGCCAAGAAATAGGGTTAGAACCCAAGATAA
The DNA here is from genome assembly GCA_001753735.1 of Embelia ribes. Lineage (NCBI taxonomy): Eukaryota > Viridiplantae > Streptophyta > Magnoliopsida > Ericales > Primulaceae > Embelia > Embelia ribes. Next base: position 8,537 of record MKEJ01036055.1, read on the forward strand.
TAAAAAAAACACCCTATAGTGGAGTGTCGAGTTATAGGGCAGCTAGCACAATCGGAATCTGTATAGGCAGTGAGAAGAAGATTACAGTCAGAAGAAAGAAATAAACCGTGACCCAGTGTACCCTTGATATGATGAAGAATATGATAAACAACATGTAAATGAACATCTACGGGAGGTTGCATAAAACTGGTTGAGGCAATTAACACCATAAAAATGAACAATGAGATTAAGATCTTTAATGAGTTGACTGACTGAAAAAATGTTATATTTAAAATTAGGCAAGTGTAAAACATTATGTAAGATAAGGAGAGGAGATAAACAAACTGAGCCAATGGCTCGGACATGTATGGGGGTACCGGTGGCAACATTCATAGACTTTGGATCTCATCTCTCAAGGTGAATGTCCATGGTAGTAAGTGGACAACAAGGCATATGTTATGATGCATCTGTGCCAATGATCCATAAATTAAGATAAGTAGAGCTAAGAGTTATACTAGCAAAAGTGGCAGTTGATGCAAAATCGGATGGTATTGTCAAGATTTATCGAGTTTTGGTGGAGAAACCGCCTAGGACAACCGAGTACCCCACATTGCCTTTGCAGATCCTTAGCTTTAAGCTAATCACCCGAGGTACGGATTAGTTATATGCGATTGCGTAAAGTAATAATTTGCAGATATGGTTTATTGCATGCCCCTATATGCTTTGTTCGATATGGATACTCGTCGTGTTTATTCTAATCATATATTTTTTATCGGTATGAGTTATGTTGTACTAATATCTACTTTCAACAGTAAAAGATAAATCCCAAAACAACGTGATGAGAACTCGGCGTAGCGATTAATTGATGGTAATTGGCGAGTAATGAAAAATGGTACATTAGTCGCTTAAGATGGCCCGGTACACTCCAGCATAGTGTGAGTGGCATGAATGACTTCATACTTGAATAAATCGTATCCATCCGTATATAAATCGTGGTAGCGGCGGATCAACAAAAGTTGAGAGGTAAAGCAATATTTCATTTTGGGATTTCTTTAAAATACAAATATCTTGCATTAAATGATATCCCTTCCAAGTCGAGAAAAATCAGTGCTGCAAAAACGTTGGTTATTCTAAATCAAATATAAAGGCAAAATTGAAAGTAAAATAAATAAATAAATAAATAAATAAATAATTACTAGAGCAAGATTAATAAAATTCTATGCAAGGTTGATTTTTAATATTAATTTCAATTACCAAAAAGAGATAGAGTTGATTTGGAAGTAGATAGCATTAAATTAGGAAAATTTTTATTATAAAGACTTCGATTCTAGAACTAATGTAAAAAATTTTTATTATAAAATTTTTATCATGAGGAGGGAATATCTTCTTTAATGTAAAAAATCAGAGTAAGCAAATAAAAATACTAATTTTTAACGTGTTTCCGCTAAGTATGTCTATGTTCACATAAATTAGTTCAGTTTTATTAGAAATTTTTAAAGAGGGTACATAAATTCTCATATTATTTTTGTTACTCACTTACTATGGCACGGAGCACACAATTGCTCAAACTCACTAATTTTCTTTTCTCTCTCTTTTTTTTTTCCTGATATATTTTTGCTACATACATACACACCTATATATATGCATACTTTGGCATGATTCATGCCTAAATATCACATGATTCACACCCACAAACTTATTAGGTGTGAAATTATGATCTAAGGGTCCATCGATTCTTTCCCTTTGCACTTAACGAGAAGAAAATATACGACATTGATAAGTTGACTGTATCCATCCCAGCTATATCCTTACATAGCTCGAGTTTCTCACCTATAACCACTTTCGTCAACATGTTAGCTCCATTATTTTTGGTATGAATATTCACAAGTTGCAAAAATTATTGATCTATCACCTCACGTATCCAATGATAGCGGATATCAATATGTTTAGTGCGTGAATGATACATATAATTTTTGCTCAAATCCAAAGCATTTTGAATATCACAATGAACCTTGTACTCTTTTTGAACCTTGTGCTCTTTTTGTTATATCCTGTAAATTCGTATAAACTTTTTTAATTAAATAATATTGTTAATTACCTTTAATGATATTATTTATATTCGCCATTGCATTCGTAGTCGTCATTTCGTTGTATTCGTAGATGTTATATATCATCCATTGTTGCATATGCATATCATAGTCGGAGACTATGATTCGTTGTCGTAGAGATGCATTCGTTGTGTAGCATCTATCTCAAAGTCGCGGGGTATATTCGAGTTCCTAGGAATCCATTCGTAGTAGTTTCGGTGGTTGTTTCGGGGGTTTCATCAGGATTCGTCGACAATCACTTTAAGTTGCATATATCGAGTTTCATGCACTCAAATGCCTTTCCGAAAGTTGCTTGACACTTCCATTATAGTGTCTATAAGTTCCGAGTCTTTTTGGAAATTTTC
>MKEJ01036056.1:0-12320 GCA_001753735.1 Embelia ribes
AAGATGCTAATAAAATACATAAGATGAGAACCATCAGAATATGACTCCCCGAAAGATGGGCATTAATTAAAGAATTATGGCGCTTAACTCATAAGAATGAATAATTGAGAAAATGATGTATTTGTACTAATACTCGTGAATGATAGTAGAAAAGGTGAAGGATTCACGTTAATACAGGAGTATCGTATGTCTGGGTAGTGATTAAAAATATATATGCTAAATAGTAATCTCCCGAGAACCGTTGACCCTTAATGTAGAGTAGCGAGACAATTAGTCAGAGATAAGTAGATTGCGAGACATATAGTGATAGAGTTGAGTTAGGCGGTCAATGTTTGGTAGTTGCAACTGTGTAATGATGGATCTAAGGTAAAATAGAACTCTTTTAAATCTTTTTGCAGATGTGTTTTTATGTGGAGGTGACAATAGCTGGAGATGATGACAACTTACTACGTTGATGGAAAAGGGTCTTATGAGCAAATTTATTCTACCATGGGGTTGGGATAGTTAACTGAATTTATGGCAGTAATGTGAGGTTTAGGACATGAAAAGGGTAACTATAGAAAATTTATAAATTAGATTATTACAATATTTGAAAGGTAAATTTTTTACTATTGAATAAATAATGATAATGAATACAACGCATACGAAATATATATCTTAAAATAAATCATGAGCACTCATACGCATGTTTAGTAAATATATTCATATATATATATATATATATATATATATGAATATTCTTTTGATACAGTATATGGGAGGATGTGCGGGCTTTTGATAAGAAAACTAGTAAGGACCATTTAAACTACGGACCCTTCCTGATTGTGACATCATTGACTTCTTAACAATATAAGGGAGATATGGTGAACTATGATTTCAATACCAAACCTTGGACCGAAGGACATGGATCTAATGACTTTGACCCAATTGAAATAGAAAGAGGCGACAATGTAAAGGAATTTGAATAACAGATTGAAGTGATCTATGACCCTAGCCAATTCAAATTGCAAGAAGAAAAAGCAAACGATATCCCTATCCAAGACAAAAAACTTATACAAGTAAGTGTTATAAATAACAAGGTAAGGACACTAGAGTCCATGACTCAAGGGAAAAGTATAGGAAAGCCTTAAAGTGGACGATATAGTTGAGATCAGTCACCTTTCGGAGCACAATTATGAGAACAACGATAGTCCGCGATATTCGTGGACCAAAATTGAACAGTGGTGAACAAAGACCCGGTAAAAGGGATTCTAAGTGAGACTGAAATGTTGACTGGTATAGGCAAGACTTGAGAAACCTTGGGGGTGATGAACAAGTATAAGGCCATGACAATTTGCTTCTCCATTGAAGTTTCAGAATCATGACGTATCGGACCTTAAGATCGAGACCTTGACTCCTGTCTAATGATTTCTATAAACTTTAAAGACGAAGTTCCAATTACACGTGAAAAACTGTAAAGCCCTGAAAATGAACAAGCTTGAGAATAAGGAAAAACAATCGATATATTTTGCAATATCAGCCAATTGTCCATAATCAGTCGACTGATACGTGACAGAACTGAAAAATAGTCATACTTCCAGCCATGTGTGAACAACCCTACTCCACTTCAGACGCAAATTGGTGTCATTTTTAACACCCAACAACTATAGAGAGAAAGAGAGAGAAGAGGGCAAGAACAATTTGGTCAAGTTTTGGCCATTTTGAGCCATTCCTGAACTACTAGAGACCACCCTTTCTGCATTATGACTTTCCAAATGTTCTAGCTGAGTTGCTTATTCCTAGTTTAACTAAATTTCAATGACAATATTGATTTTAAACCCACTTGAAAGGGGCCAAACTTTTCTAATTGATGGAATTGCGGTCCTTTTTGTCAACATGGTGTAGATTCTCATGAAAAGTCATCAAATTTTCAACAAGTTGATATAGGAATGACCATACATGTATACAAAATGGTATTATAGTAAGTTAACAATGAAGAATTCAAAGGAGATTATCATTTTAAACTGTGAAAGCATTGTATTTTTCCTGAGACGTATCAAATCAATGGACTAATTTGCTCTATTAGTCAATTAATTCCATCAGGCAGATTAAGAAACTGAGTTGTAGGGTTTATTTTATAGTTTTAAGCTAATTGCAGCCCTAGAATGCGACTTGATGAACACACAACCGTAATAGATATGTATGCGATCCAAAAAGCTTCCTAGTACATTTCTCGAGAAAAATAGATGTACAGTTAGGATATTTTCCCATTAAACTTAGTGCCCTTTGACGTTGGGTTATAATTTACATTCACAAACTATTTTTTGTGATATTTAATAATTGATGCCCCTTAATTTGAGAATTTAAATCAACAAGATGCTAACAAAATACGTAAGATGAAAACCATCGAAGTATGACTCCCCGAAAGATGGATATTCATTAAAGAATTAAGGTACTTAGTATAAAAGAATGAATAATTGTGAAAATGATGTATTTAAGACAATACTCATAAATGATGGCATAAGATGTGAAGGATAAAGAAGAAAGACGAGTATGATAAAAAGAATCACATTAATACAGAAGAATAATTAACCTGGATGGTGATTAAAAAGATGTGTGCTAAATAGTGATCTTCTGAGAACCGTTGACCCTAAGACTTCATGATGGACTAAGATTGTAGACTTAGAAATATTAAGAAAAGTGATAGACCTAAACTGGGAAGAACTTCGAGATGTAATGATTGTCGGTAAACTAATGACGATATATAAGTTAAACTAAGATGATCGAATGGCAAATCAATAAGAAAATAACGACAGAAAAAATGCGTGTGGAAACTGGAAATAAAGAAGTGCAATATTTGGATGGGATTTTGGGAATGGTGAAAGCGAAAGATGGATGGTGACCTAATGGGAAGACGTGAGAAATCGGAGCGCATAATACCGTAGATGACCGATGATAAAGATAATCCGACAAACAATAGATTGAAAGATGAAACTATTATTATCAAACATTTATGTGACTGAAGCCTAAAAATGAGAAGAATGAGAATACATGTTGATAAAAGATGAGATTACTATGTGAATCCCCAAGCAGACTGTAAGTGCTAAAAAACCATGGCCCTTGAGCAAAAATCCCTGGACGACCCAGACTATTGGCACAGAAAAGAAGGAAACCTGAATACCTAATGGGACAAGTACAGATTAAAGATGAATTATCTGAACAAGTACAAGTATAAGGCGATCGACGAACCTAGATAAAGATCCCGATGATTGGCTTGCGCAGGGACTTAAGCCTATAAATCCTAAGGGTGAATGAGACATCCTAGAAAGAGTATTAGCATGTGCAAGAAAGAGTACGAAATAAGTATTAAATTATATAACTTTATAAATAAATCAAACATAAGTTGATTACATACAAATATTATACACTAACAATAAAAGAAGAATCATTAACTTATGCAAAATCAGCACTCTAACGATGTGGGAACCCAGATGGAGGACATGCATGGATGATAAAGGACTTGCCTAGTAATGCAATCATATGTGAAGCATGTGCATGTGTGAATACAAATTGAGGAGAAAATAAAATCTTGGGTTGAGTCGGGTCATGTTACTTGTTAAGAATAAAACTTAAAGCCACTCTGGGCACATCACATACCCTCATGGATTACTAAGCAAATCACTGGGGTTCACGCGGGACCCCTTGTGCATACTAATATTTTGGTCAGGTCTCACGGAGGCTCTAGATGTGGAGGGACACCTACCAAAATCTTTGTGCATAAAGTCTTGAAGAACTTACGGTCTCGAGCATGAATGTTTCCCAAATATGTTATTCGAGGGCCCAATATGTCATGTCGATGTCATGGAGTCATAACTAATAAATGCGATATGACGTATTAATGCGATGAGATGTGACGTGGCATTCCAACGTGGTGTGGCATGACGTGGCAACTATCGTAATCTAGTGTGATGTGACGTATAGCCGTGACGTGATGCAATGCAGTGGCAAACTCGAAACTAATGAATTCTTTAATAATGATGACTAATAAGATGATGGAATTCTTAGTTCAAGATATTTTTAGAAAAGGTTTGGCTCAATCAAAAAACTTTTTTTATAAAAAGGAAAATTATGTGCCTTAACTAACGAGCGTATAATTTTTACTTGGAAAATGTCTTAACTGTCTACTATTTTCCTTTATTTTGGAAACTAGCAGATAGAAAGACTAATGATAGCTTTCTCCTCCATTATCACACATGTTTAGATAAAGGCGAGACGATGAGATTTGACGGTATGCTGGTGGTCTCTTTGAATGTTATTTCTGGCCCAGTCGGCCTTTGAGTTTGAACCTGATGTATTTAGTATTAACTGAGATAGTTTTCTGATCATTTCTTTAGTGTTAGGAGTTGTCCCCAGTTGAGACAACCTTATGTATATAAGTGTTAAAATTTGTACAAAATTTGTAGCAAAAAATGCAGTCTTTTACTTCAATTGTAGTAAAAAGTGTAGTAATTTGTGCCCAGTGATGTAGTGTTGCATTTAGTTTGCATTCCAGATCGTGTGGGATCCAGGGAGTGATAGGATAGCATCAGAGAAAATCGGATTACATAAATCCTGATTGGCCTTAGTTAATAGACACATGTAGGATGAGTAATGAGCACTAAAAAGGTGAGACAGGAGTCAAGCATGACATATTGCGGTATATTTAATTTGGAGAAATGTGCTTTAGAATGATTCCTGAGCTTTCGATTCCCTAAGTAGAAAGGGACCCCATAGACGTATTTTCCTAAGTTGCGAAGACCTTGAGATCAAGTCTTTGATGTATAGTAATGAGACCATTAGTCAGAGATATAGATATTGCAAGATATATAGTGATAAAGTTGTGTTAGGCGGGCAGTGTTTGGCAGTGGCGATTGTGCGATGATGGATCTAAGGTAAAATAGCATGCTCTGATTTCGTCGCATTTATATTTCGGCATAAAATGGTGGTTAGCTTGAAGTGATGACAACTTACTAGGCCTATAGTAGAAGGTCTTATACACAAATTCGTTCTACTATTGGGTTGGGATAGTTGACAAAGTTCCTAGCAATCACTCGGGATTTTGAAATTTGGAAAAAGTTGCAACAAACTATGTCGACATGCGTACGAATTTAAGAATCGGATGTTACATGAAGATTACATTGTTACACGCTTTGTTTAGTAAATGCAGATAAACTTGGTTCTCGGGCCTATCAAGGGAATTTTAAGTTATGTTGACCTTGACATGAGATTTTTATTCTAATATTATCTATATATGCTTTTCTGTGATATAGCACACAAAGGATACAAGATGGAACCGACACTTGGATATAGACGGAATTTGATTGACTGCAAAAACTTTCGAATCAGTAGAGATTTCCGAAAGAAGGAACTCAATGGATCGCATTGAGAAAAGACTTTTATCTTTTTCCTGTTTTTGACTTAGGAGACTACCATGAGGAATATGGATGACTGCGACTCCAGTAGTGAGCTTTCGACCGAGGGATACGAATCTGAAGTTATTGGCCCAGTTAAAATAGAAGAGGATGAAAACATAAAAGAGTTCGAGGAAAAACTTAAAGTGGCCTATAACCTCGACCAATATGATTAAACACAATAATTAAAATACCTAATTAAGAAAAACTCACAAATTTTTATCAACTTATGAGAAGAACAAAGTCAACAAGCTCCAACAGGTAGCTTCCAACAAAACAAACCAAGAAGAACATATAATGATTTAGGTTAGGGATAATCCTTTTATGTTCTCTACACTTAGTTAAAGACTAACAAGCCATTAATGATTATTTTAAAATTTAAAAATTAATATAAATAGGTGGCGCCAGTGGATTGACACATGTAAGGCATGTGTATATCTTTAACCCTCTCGATCGATCGCACTATAGGTCAGATCAATCAAATATTACTGACATAGATAGTAATTGATTTGCTTTTTATTTTTATTTTTTTTCGAGTCATCGACCTTTATATTCTCAAACATCAGTACTTGAGTATCTTCTATTACTTTTCTAGCGACTTAACTTTTCATCGAAATCCACGCTCAATTGTAGCAGTTTCCACAAATCTTGTAATTCAATCTTTTTTAGCATCAAATACTTGAAATGCAAACAAAAATCCATAAAATTGAAATACAACAAGTTATATGTGCTTAATGTATCATATATGATGTAAATGCCTCAAATTATGCCCCTATTTTATATAGGTTTGTAGCAAAATCAGCAGGTATGGACTTTGGTCTTATAGACCCAATTATAGCTAATCAGCTTCTCACCAGGAGGCAAGGGTACTAAAGTCCAAGTATGATTAGTTTAAAAGGTTCCAAGTTTAGACTCCATGATATCACTCCAATGAGAATGTCGAAAAAATAATAGAGTAAGAAGTAGGATCTGAAATAGCATTAACGACAGTAAGAAAAATATTATAAGATAGAGAATAACAAGAATAAGATAGAACAACAAGGATGGGATATATTGTACTCAGAGGCAAAGATGGAGAAACAATGAGCATGTTCGACTTCAGGGTATAAAGTCAGGAAATCAAATTCAAGAAGGTAGAAAAGCCTTTTAGTAGATGTGTTTGGATCAAGTAGAAGCAATAGGATCTATGGTAGGAGTAAGAAAGGATGTAGTCATGAAGGGTAGCTGGGGCAGGACCTTAGGTAAGGTGTGTTAGATTGGTTCTGAGTAACAGTAGGCTAGGCAGTGGACTGGTTCAAGCAAGTGATAGATTCGAGCTTATTAGGATCAGGGTCTAGGGTCGTATAGGTAGTAGGTGCATTATTTTTTGGTGTGATAGAAGTGTTTAAGGGATCGGTGCGGTTATATAGTGATGAGGGAGTATAATTTCATTGGGAGATAAAGATAAGTATTATAATATGTGGAATATCACCTTAAGGGGAAACGGTGAAATAGTAGCATCATGTGAAATAATAACTTCCTTTTGCTAAGCTTATAAGTACATTGACAGTTAATAAAAATGCATTGAGTTGCACGTGGCTGAAATTTATCTTGACCAACTTTGAGTATTTTTGCATAGCAAAGTCAACCAAATAGGCATAAGTGGTAATAAGGTGACTCAATTTTAAAAAGGCGATAGAATGGTGTCTTATATTTTAAAGAAGATGATGGCGTGTGATTTATTAAATGAACCGCAGTAAGAATACGTTCACCCCAAAATGAGATGGGTAAATTACCATGAAAGCACAAGCATCAAGCCATCTTGAGGATGTGTTGATGCTTGCATTTGGCTACCCTATTTTATTGTGAGGTATCGCTGCAAGTAAACTCGTGAAATACCCCTTGACTAAAAAAAAATATTGTGATTCGCATGCCTTATAGATTGTTGAGTCAATTGATGCATTGCATAATTAATTTGAATTTTATTATGTATTAATGGCAAAAAAAAAAAAAAAAAGAATAGTTTGATGTTTCTAATTTATAAAGTACTAAACACACCCATGTAAGGCGAGAGTACTCATTAACAATTATCAAAAAAGTATAAGAAATGAATTTGCACTCCAAATGTCAATATAAAAACGAATAGAAATAACTAAACTCATAATTAGCAAATGCTGAAAACCCAGTCTAATATTTTTTCCTCTTTCGTAAGCATTACAAATAAGGATATTATTATTTGGTAAGTAACCAAACTTAGGAATACTAAATTTAGAGTGATGCCCTAGCTTTTAATGCCATGTCTCGTAAGTGTGGGAGGCTTGCAAGGCTGTGCTAGGATAGGTGGACATGAAAAAGTAAAGATTGTTATGTTACTCCTCACTCCAATCTCCATTCACGTAGTAGCATCCTGAAAAATACAAGAATTAGGAAAAAAATCACGGTAAGATTTAAATCTCTAGTAAGTTGGCTGGTAGATAACAAATTATTTTTAAAATCAATTAAATATAAAATATTTTTAAGAGTAAAAAAAGGAGAGAGAATAATGGAGCTAGTGGCTCGAATAGGGATAGAAGTGCATGTAGCGACATTCGTAGACTCAGCAGTCCTCGCATCAAGATAAGAATCTATAATTGTAAGTGGGTAGCAAGACATATGTTACGATGCACTTGTATCAATAATCTAATAGTTATCAGAAGAAATATTAGGGGAAGTTATTCTTGCAAAATTGGCAATAGGAGTAACCATAGCAACAACTTTCCCATTAGCCATATATTTATCAAGGGTAACAAAAAGATGTGGGCAAAACTGCAATAATTTCAAACTTTGTTTTCCGGGGCGACTGGAAATTTACAAACTCAAGGACTGAAATTAAACTTTTACCAAAACACAGGGGGCAATTCTTTAATCTTTCAAAACCTTAAGTGTATTCTGAACTTTTTCTCAAGGATCAGGGGTAACTCTAAATTTAAGGGAATAATTTGAGATAAAATACCAAAGTAGCTTTCTTCTTGCCGTGTGTGAAAAGGGGCTACGTATCAGTGACTAAAAATTAAATAAATTATAACACTAATACCACACAGGTATTAAGTCCTATACAATATTTTAAAATCCAGAACGTTCATCAACTCGGAAACATGACTAGGTGGACGGGTCACTAGTTCAACCATGGTCCAACCAGAATTAAACCGTTAGCATATCTATTATTAGTAAATAAATACTAAATATTATAGAGTTCTGTTTTTTTCCAAAGAAGATGTAATTAGAGGCCAAGTGAATAAATAAAAAATAACACCTGACAACTAACAACTACTGAACTACACATACTTTCAAATATATATATAATATTTTTTATTTTACCTTTCATATTTGTATTCTAAAAATAATTTATCGGGGTAATTTTGGTGTTTCGCTATTTGTTCTTACACGTATAGGAAGTCAAAACATTTGGTAAATATATCTCATATTTGTAAGGTTGCAATTTTATCTCATTATGCCAAGTATTACCAAAAACTAAGAGATCTGGAATATTTTGGAGTTTCGAATGTTTTTCTTCCCAAAGTAAATTGAACCCGTTAAGTTAAACCCAAACCCAGTACCAAGTTTGAAAAACCAATGGTTTAACTGCCAGATTAAGCGGTTCTGTAAATAGAAACCGGTTCTTTGCTATGACTGGTTGTGTATTTCGGATCCAAATCCAATCCGGGTCCCGGCCAACCGGTTGAACTGATCTATCTAGCCCGAATTTTAAAACACTCCTTATGTAGCTTATCATGTATCTCCCTGCCATGTTACTAGGAAAATAATATATTTCTAATTTTAAAAAAAAATAACAAATATATATTTATTGTAATATTTGTAAAAAAAATTAAAAATTAGATAGTATAAAAGTAATTTATTTTTGTAGGGGATATTTTTATTTTTGTTGGGAGGCCAAATTCAAAAATTTGGAAACAATGAGAGAGTTATATATTTGACCCGATGTGATAGTCGCATCGAATAAATGTTCTGACTTTATTTATTCAAACCCCATAATTTATTCACCACCTTTTTGGTGTGTCATATCAACCACATACCCCCAGGCAGTTTATATCCGGTGCATTATGTTGATTTTAAATTAGTGCCTGTGAATATTTTTATTTTTTAAAAAAATTTTACATTTAATGTCAACTATTAATTTAAAAATTAGTGATTTGAATGCACAAAACAGGAATTATCCAACCAACTGCCAACCAATGCTATAGCAAATCAATTTATTTGAAAGAGGTGATGAACTATCCGGGTAGATTTTAAGTTACTGGTTGAGATCCTACACAAAATTTTAATTTAAAAATATTATCTAATTGCAACTGTTAATTTTGAAATTAACGGTGCAAATCTAAGATAGACATGTGTTGCGCATCACAGTGCAACACAGCCCGATTTTTTTTTCTTCCATTTTTTCAAGCATAAGCTTCGCCTGGTACTACTACAATATTCTCTTAAATTTATGTAGCGCGACACTTTTGTGTTACTAAATTGCCTTCTTAAGGGTTTGGAAACGGAGAGATTTATGTTAACAACAAGATTTTAATAGGGATTGCATATAAACCGAAGGAGCAAAGACCTTAAGTACTTTAATTTTTGTATAATAGTAGCAAATAAATTTTAGGTTACAAAAAGAATCCAACATTAAAAAGTTACTCAGAAATTTTGTAATTGCATTTGTTAGATTATATTTTTGTGGATCAAAATTTTCACCACCATTACCCATAGTTTAAATGTTAGAGGCATTTTTTCCCATGTAAATAAGATTTTTCATATACAAATTTGAACTGGCTCCTAAGTATTTTAACCAGAACTTGTTCATCTATACATGAATTAAGGGCGGAGGGATAAATAAATATGAGGGGGTCATAAAAAATTCTAACTGAGATAAAATTTGATTATGTAAATATTTAAACTACAAATAAATTTTTTTTTTACACCAAATATAATATCGATTTTTTTATTTAAGGGAGGCTCTAGCCTTCCCTCTTTCTATATTACCTTGTCCTGACAAAACTCAATAAGTAACGAGTCTAATCTTAAAAACTTGGTGCCCTGCTTGTTAAGGGCTCAAACTTGACGCACCTACTTTATAATTAAATTGTGATGCTATTTTTGTTTCTGATTGTTAAGATTGTTGAAGATAATGATCGGCCGTTCTCTATAAAACTTAAACCACATGAAATAATGTTAATATTTCATAGAGCTGTAATAACTTATTGTTAGAAGGCTACCCTATTAGATGATGAGTTTATAATGTAGTTACGTCAATATAAAGTTTTTATTTATTTTTCCAATCATTTTGGCACATGATTTTTGTAGAATTGTTTTCACTTGTATGTACTGATAACAGTTTTGTGTTACTAAGGGATTTTATGATCACATGGAAATTTCTCCCGTGACGAAGGATTTTATTTTGTGTAGAGAGGGGTCTTCATATGTATAGCTTAGGTTAGGTTCTATTGGTAGATGGACACTACAGTTTTTTGGCCAAGTTGTACCTTTGAGTCAGAAAAAGAAGCATATGTCTAATTTACCTATTCTTTTCGGAAGAGGAATGTTTAATGTTACAAAATTTTTATCCTAATAGAAAGTAAAGTGTAGCCTACACAAGTATAATATTTTATTTATAATTATAAAATATATATATATTTTTATTACAAAATTTAATTTCTATTATTCCTCAGACTATGATTCTGAATATTTAGATTCACGCCCCTCCTCCATGATTTTCCTTTTGTAATAATAAGCTTTTGGTTGCAGATGCAATTGAAAAATTTAATCAAAATCACCTTAAACAACTTAAAATTTTTCAAATTTCATGCACCTATTCTACTAAAATTTTGAAACACGGAAGGGTCATCACCAACTCCTGTCTCTTGCTCAACTATGATTAGAGCTACAATCTTTCACATTTAATAAGAAAGTAGAAAATAGAATTCTAATCTACATGTGGACGAAAATAGCAGGGAGAGATCTCTATAAAGAGTTGAGAACTTTTGAACGTAAATCTAAATAAAATAAACCAAAATTTTGTAATAACGATATAATCAACTCAAATCTAAATTATAAACAAGAAACATATAATTTTCATCGAGGGATTATGATTTTTATTCGTTGAGCGACAATCTAACACAAAACAGATTATGATATGGAAAGAAAAAAAGTAATGGTAGTGGTAAGAAAAAATAATAGTATTTGAATAAAATTTGAGAATCAAATTGTACACGATAGAACAATATTTTAAACATATCACTTGCAGGTGACAAAGTAAGTCCCTGCCCGCAAAAAATACTGATGCAAGATCTTGAACCTTATTGGTGTGTAAACATAAGGGGCGGAGAGACTCATCCATACAAAGTTGATAAGTTTTTTGGAACAAGTGTATGCAAGATCAAATAAAATCTATACAATAATAATTTAATAAATCAAATTCAAATTAAAAATAGAAAACATATTATTATTCTGTAAATTAAATTTAATATTGTTTCTAAAACAAATAGCTATGATCTATTCAACTCTGGTCATATTATTTTGCTTAAAGAATTAGTGTGTAGCTTGTGCATTGAACAAATTGTATAAAAAATATTTTACTTTTTTTAATTTTTAGTTTCAAATTTTAATGAAATTATTTTTGCATTTTTATTTTTTTGAATTGTTTTTAATTTTAAATTTATTATTAATTAGTCAAAATAGAGTGACAACTTCCATGAGTATGGCGTAAAGATGTAACATTGAAACACCCTAATCTTAAAAAAGTGTTATGAAAAAACAAAGTTGATTTACGTAATCATAACTACAGAAATAGTAATCCGTTATAAAAATTTAATAACTTTGTGTCAAAATATAGTAACTTTCTTTCTACAATATAATAACGATATTGTATTC
>MKEJ01036057.1:0-10338 GCA_001753735.1 Embelia ribes
TAAGAGTTAATCTTTTTATTTTAATTGAGCTTTCAAGAGTTAGCCCTTTTAATTTAATTGGGCTTTGAGACTTGTTACTTCATTTTTTAATTTAATTGGGTTTTAAGACACATGGTTCATTTTTATTGCCCAAAAATTTTGTGTGTCTACATATACAAATTAGTTGTATCAAATATTTAAATAAATTAGCTTTGTGGGGGTTTAAATTAGTTACATTATCTCATTTTATAGAAATAAAAAGCATACGATAATATAATTAATTATAAATTATATAAAACTAATTTATTTAAAATTTTGATGTAATGTATATAATTAGTGTATACTTTTTGTTCCCCACCAATATCAAGATCTCCTCTCCCCACTAATATCAACATCTTGTCTTACTTTGCTTAGTTCTTATATAAAATTTTAGTATTTCTGTGCCTTTTTTCTTGTGGGAGTTAGTTTATTAAATATTTGATAAAATTAATTTGTATGTATATCATTATTCTCTATTTTTTCTTCTCCCCTCTAATATCAACATTTTGTCTTAAATTGTTTAGTTCTTAGATCTGTGCCTTTTTTGTAAAATTAATTTATTTAAATTTTTAGTACAATTAGCTTATATATATATATAATTACTTTTACTTTTCCCATTCCCCACTAATATCAACATCTTGTCTTATTTTGTTTAGTTCTTAGATAAAATTATATTATTTCTATGCCTTTTTCTTTGTGAGGTATCAATTGCCGGATTAGGTTTCTTTTTCTTTCTTTTGAATTCTTTTTACCAAAAAGTAGTGGAATAATTGGACCAAATGATGAATGAAAGCACTAACAAGCAAAATAAATTTAATTTTTAAGTAAGTATTTTTTTTTCTATTTATTTAAATAAATGAGGTGTGATACATCATCTTTGTTCAAAAGTCATAACATCTTGTCAGGAACAATAAAAATTATGAAGTGACAGGACACGCTTTATAACATCTAATAATACTTTGTTTCCACTTGCTACACTGCACGCTTGTTCACTCATCTAACATTTTACACTTTTACAAATTATTTCATGGTTTATTTTTTTTTGAAAAAATTTCAATTATAATAATTTAATATTTAAAAATAATAAAATATCAAATTTTGAATAAAAAACAATAATAACTTTATTTTTTCATTATATTAAAATATTATATTATTATATTTTAAATTTTTTTACAGAACATAATATAAAATAATTTATGGATAAACACTGTAATTTATATATTGCAATATCTTTAGTTGATACTACTACTTGAAAAATATTATCATCTAGCATCAATAAAATTAGTATAATAATGAAGCACAATTCTAAATCGGTGAAACATATAAAATTATCCTCGAAATTTTTAACTATTTAGATTCTACTTTCGTGGTGCCAAAATATACTTACCATTACATAATTACAACCCTTTTAAGTGCCAAATTATCCGTCTTTCTAAAAGTCTATTTCTCTCATTTGTCCAAAAATAATGGACTGTCTTCTTTCTTGGTTTAGAAAGAGTGGTTTAGCTAATTTTTAGGATTATTGAATTTTTAGGATTAGAAGTCTCATATGTCCAGTGGAGGCATGTATTGATTAACCTTTTTCTTCACAAAATCATGCAAGGTTCATATTTTTCAAATTTAATAATTCATTTCTACCATCTCTTTCACTTGAATAGATAAACATTAGCAATATCATTTATAATAAAAAATTATTCAAACATCTATATAACTTTTGAAAAATTTATAATCACCAAATCGCGAAATTTTTACAAATCCTCTTTTTGCTACCCCCAGGCCTGTTGATAAGTGATAACATTCAATACATTTGTTCCACATAGATTTAAAAAATAAAAATAAAAAACACAAGGATAGATGTAAATAATTCAAGCTGTTTATGAACAAATTTGGACTTAGCTCGTTAAAAGCTAAGCTCAAGCTTATTCATTTAATAAATGAGTTAAGCCTCAATAACAAAATGGAGCTCGTTAGATAAACGAGTCAAATTTAAACAAATCACGACTTGGCTCATTAAGAGCTCGAGCTCATTTTATTCATGCATTTATACGTACTAGCTAGGATTACATGCTTTGCACGTAACTTATGCTTGATGTCTCCGTCTTCGTGATTTAATTGTAACATAAATTCTATATTTATTGTTTTTTTAAACTATTTTATACTTTATTTTTGTAAACGTAAATGTGGAACTGAGGATTTGATATTTGACATTTAATTACATCTATAATACTTATTTTCATTTGTTTTATCATAAAGCTTCAATAAATCATATTATATTATATACAATAAACTAAAAGAGGAGTCTCTAGATAAAATTGTGTCAAATGACTCTCCAAAATATTTCTGCGTGTACAAAATAAAAAAATATTAGTCTTTATCTTAATTGATTTAATAATAATACCAACATTGTCCGATGAAGATAGAGTAAGTGTTGCCATTTGGAAAAATAATCTAAAATATTATTTATTATAATATTTTACTTCATTGTATTCATTAATGCCATTAATATTTCATTTAAATGTCATATAAATTTTTTACAGTAACATATGTTCTTTAAAGCCATTTCAATGGATTGAGGTTTCATTTTGCAATTGAATAAAATATTTAATATATGAATAAAAAATAGTTATTATTATGAAAACAATCAAATAAAGAATTAAATGGTGCATGGTTAACAAAATATCATATATACTCAGTTTAAACAAATATGCTTAACAAAAATAAAAATTTTAATATTATATAATGAAATAATTGAATAGTAACTCGTGTATCGCACGAGATTACAAACTAGTTTAGAATTAAAACTAAAGGGAAATAAAAATTATCATACTTAAATTGTGAGACTTAAAGTATAAGAATTCAAAATCAAATGGCCAAATAAAACTGTTGGATTAGATGTCAAATGTGTTAATGATTTTTATCCAATTTTTGAACGAAAACCGTTCAAATTGCACTGATTGAACAATTAATTGCACATTAGTGTACTAATTAACATAATTTAAATGTTGGTATACTAATTAGCCATATGAAAGGTTAGTGTACTAAATAATATTTAATCCAAAAAACAAACCAGAAATGTGTCAAATCTATCTTTTTATTCTAAAATTTTTTTAAAATTATTACAGTGACTTTTTCCGATTAGAAAATCTTAGCACACACTTTTTCTATTAAAAAATAATTATTTTTTCTCCAAAATAAAATAAAAAACACACCAACTATTCAAGAAAAATATAGTTTAATTTTTTTCACACATGTTATTAAATTAATCATATAGAAAAGTTTATTTACAATGACTGAATGTCTATTCCGTAAAAGGAATAATTTTCTAGAAAGTCAAATTTTAAAATTTTATGAGAAAGGCTAATGTGAATGAACTAAACCCGTAATTTCTTTCCTTCTTTCTTTTTATTTTTAATAATAATTTTTTGGAAAATTTTGAATTCTCTTTTGAAAAAGGGGAAAAATATTATATAATAATTGTAATAAAAAAGGGTTAAACAAAATATTAATACACGGACCATGGTCACACATATACAGACAATCATAAACCAAACATAAACAGAGAGAGAGAGAGACTCACCTCCGGAAGGAAAGAAAAGAGGGCTTTTTAAAGCGATGAACGGATTGAATAAATTAAGGTATGTGTGCAGCGAGTTGAATAAGGAATTGACGATTGAGCTTACTTATTTACTTGATTTCCTTTTAATTTTTATTTTTGAAATAATTTAAAATAGCACTATATTGTCGGCGATACGATACAGCTGTGTATCGTGTGATTCCCTGCTATCTCGATCAATTTTCATAATTTTTCGATACGCCTCTCCAATACACAAGGAGAGGCTGCAATTCGATTTGAATCGTGCGATACATATCATGTATCATCCGATATTGATAATTGTGATTATTTTCCCTTTTTAATTAGTTGTTATTTCCTTTTATGTTTTGGCTTTTCCCTATAAATAAAGGAGGCTAAACAAACTGATGGTTCACTTTTGATATTGAATTGATCACTGAGAATATTAATTTCCCCCTCTTTTCTTCTCCTCTTTCCCTTCTTCTCTTCTTTATGTAAAATTCTGAGTTTGCTATTAATTAATTCTCCATAATCAGTTCTACATCAATTGGGCTTTGTGTTTGTTGTCAATTTGGTGAAATATTTTGTTCTATTGTTTGAGCACATTTTTGGCCTCCTGCTAAGAAAAAATTCAAATTGACAGCAACAGAAGAAAGCAAAGGTGTGGGATACTGTTCCATAATTCCTGATGCTCCAGGGGCAGAATTACACTCCTTAACGAAGATATTTGGAGAAAAAGTTGGTGATTTTGTTGAGCAATATGTTGAAGCCATGGAAAAGGTTCTGATAGCTGCTAAATTTATTACTATCTAATGTGGAGATGACCTCGAATGCCAGTTTTCTTTGATTTTCAGTCAGTCATGTTAATCATTTGCTGCAGGTTAAACTGAAGCAAGGATTGAAAATTGCGATGAGTATATCGGGTGAAGGAAATGCTTATCTGCAAGTAAGCCTGTTGTTCTTTCTGGCATCTGTTTGCAATGAGTTCTAGTTCTTGTTGTACCCCTTGCAAAACAATGGTCGTGAAGCTCTCTTCCCTGTTTCCAAACAATCAATTGTATTCTCAATTTGCTATATAGGAGAGCACATTCTGGAAGCTTTACAAGGAGGACCAAAATTCCTGTAAAGTAGTGATGAAGACTTCGGCGGGGCTAGTATATCTCCTAGCGTGTCTCTTAGAACCTTTTATGCCATCTTTTTCGCTAGAGGTAATTGCTGGGTGTTCCTTGTAGTATTGTGAGTTGTTAGTTATTATGTTCTTGATACGGAATCAAATTTCTCGCCTTTGTTGAAGGCATTAAACTATAATATTATCCCTCTTGCCTATAGCTTAAAATTTTAAATGTGGTTGCGGTCAACAATTTGTATTTATCACAACAGGCGAATATTCTGGGTTCAGAAAAGTAAAGCATAATTAGTGAATTTAGCTTCCAAACAAAAGAATGTGAGGGTGTCAGTGGGAGGGCTTTTGGAAATTATGACGTAATATTGTTCTACTTGCTCATAGCTTAAGAATGTAGATGACAAAGTGATTTAACGTCCCTATATGCCCCTTTAGGTACTAAAGCAGCTAAATTTGCCTCATGGATTGGAAGGTTCTTTATCCATTGAAAAAGGAGTTATTGAAAGGGCAAAGAGACCCTGGGAGTTCTTACCAGCTGGTCACAAAATTGGAACACCAGAGCCATTGTTTAAGGAACTGGTATAACTGATACTATTTTTAACTGTCTGCAGTCTGTTAAACATGTTGGTAGATTGGGCAGACAACGTACTTATTTATTGGAAATTGGGTGTACAGAAAGATGAAGAAGTAGAGCAGTTCAGACTAAGGTTTGCTGGAAGTCAAGCTGACAGAATTCTAAAGGCTGAAGCCGAAGCTAAGGAGCTCGCTGGTAAATTAAAGCTGACAGATATATCAGGTTATACTCTTTTTGCAACCGTTTTTCCCTTTTAAATTTCTTGTTTTAATTGCTGAAATTTTAAATGTTTCTCTTCAAGAAAGTTATGTTGTTTTTTTTAAATAGTCCTACTTTGTTCATTTGATTGGATATGATTTAATCAGGTTGAGAATTTGGTATTTCTATTCGATGACATGAAATTAATTTGTGTCATATTACTTGTCAGATTGTGGATTATGTTATTCATTAAATGCGTTCCCTTTTCTTTTGACAAAAACAAAATATTTTACTATAAATATGCTCATTCTTGTTTTAGCAGAGAACTTGCACAATGTCCCTCGAATGTTTTGTGTGCGCACTATAGATGATTTTAATGAGGCAGTCTGAACATAGGAAATTTTTTATTTTCGGACATCAATTAAACTGTCAAGTATAAGTCAACTTTTTCTTGGTTCTTCAACATGTCAGAAGTTTTCTTTTCTAGTGGTTTTAGTTTTTTTTGTGGAACCGAGGCTTTTGCTTTTACAGATGGAAAGAGTAAGAAACGACCTTCAAAACCTGTTACTGCGGTCAAACCCAAAGCCAGTGCTGAAGCAGAAATCTCCATAAGTAGACTTGATATCCGTGTTGGTGTTATAACAAAGGTTCAGAAACATCCTGATGCCGACTCTTTATATGTCGAGGAAATTGACGTGGGGGAAGGACAACCACGAACTGTTGTCAGTGGACTTGTCAAGTATATCCCCCTGGAAGGCATGCAGGTATTCTGTTCTCCACATTTTCCTCGTTCATAATTTGCCAAATCTTGTTTCTTATGCTTTTTTGGCTTCATTTGTTACCTGATTTGTTAACAAAGTTCTAGTCATGAAATTCATAAGCCAAAAACTGAGGGCTACAGTTAAGAATTTTTGGCACCATTTCAGGGTGGCTGTCTTTTTGAAAAGTTGAGGCGTCGCATTTTGGTCAGTGGTCATGCTAGTAGATTTGGCACAATAGAACTTTGTGAAAAATATGACTTGAAATTTACTTCATTATTAGTGGTATTAAAAAAGTACCCCAATGTTGTAAAAAAAACAAAAAGAAGTTCTATCTTTCCTGATTATAGGTTTGCAGCCTATAGTTTGCTAACACTCGGCTTATACAAAGCGAAAAGGGTGGAGCGGGGATTTTTCAGATAAAAACTCCATTTTAAGAAGCTATCAAGTTAGCAAAAACATATGAGCCAGACTAGAAGTGCTCAAAAGTCGGATCGGGCTGGTTTTGGGCCGATTCACACTGAAAAACTTATGAAAATCTGTCCTTGCCTGGCCCGGACATTGGGCCTACATCTTGTAACGAAGCTTATATTGTCTTATAAATACTTTGTGGCGATCCTTGTGAGCTTTTGACATTGAATCTCAATCCTGGACCAGTTATTTTATCGGGTCTAAAATATTTGACCTGATTCAGCCTAATCGGACCTAAAATACTACCTAAGACCTAAGCCTCTCAGGCCTTGGGCTTTTGTCCATCCATTGTCCCGACAAGCTCCCAACTGGCCTATTGTTGGCTCCTTTTCTAATTTTGGTGTTCTTTTGACAGGATCGTAGAGTTTGTGTTCTTTGCAACTTGAAGCCAGTGACCATGAGGGGAATTAAATCACACGCAATGGTTCTGGCTGCATCCAACAGTGATCGCTCAAAAGTAAGTAGTAATGCAATGTTTCTGTTATGTTACATACTGCTGAAATTGTTGCTTGATATTTTTGAATTTCCGTAGCTGAACACTTCTCTTATAGACCATTGCTTTGGCTGTTCAGTTGGCGTGCTTGGTTTATGTTGGGACACTAACACAAATAACTATTCTAGATTCAGTAGAGCTTTTGTGGAGGTTATGTTATAGTCAAGGGATTTCTCGTATCATAAGATAGCTGACTGATCCTTGCTGGGCTATATACTAACTTATATGATATGTGCCCAAGTGTTGGAGTTACCTATTTAATTTCCATGAAAAACACTTGGTCATTTTGCGTTTCTAGTATTCGGCAATATATTTTCCTTTTAAATTGAACGTCTCATGCGTGAAATGGGAGTTCTACCTGTGTAGGATAAAAGTTTTGCTATTTGGTAATTGCTTTCAGAGGTACTTCCTGCAGATGCTGGTACTGTACTAGTTTTAGGAATAAAATCTTCAAGTTGTTAAGCTGTTCAGTATTTGGTACATATGCAAGAGAAGGTACTTCTGATTGTTTTCAAAATACTAGTTCTGTGGAAACTTAGTGAAATGCAGAGTGTTTAAAACCTGAGTTCCCAAAACAAGCATTAGCAGTTTTTCTTTTTTTATTCCTTATTGCCAATTACAAAAAACCGTTGCTTCTCTGGAAAATAAATGGAGCACCATTTATCGAGATGTCATTACATTCTGCGTAATTTTACATGTTTCGTCACTTGGGTTTCAATGCATATCTAGTTGGAGACATCTTTTTCCCAAATCATATTGTAACATATCAGATTCAATTATTTCTGGATAGAATTTGAAGTGTTGCTTTTTGTTAATAATAATTCAGGTTGAATTAGTGGAACCTCCCGAGTCTGCTGCAGTTGGGGAGAGAGTGACATTTCCAGGTTTCGAGGGTGATGCTGATGATGTTCTAAACCCTAAAAAGAAGGTATGGGAAACAGTTCAAGTTGACTTACATACGGATGGTGAGCTCATTGCTTGCTACAAAGACGTACCATTTACCACATCATCTGGTGTTTGCAAGGTTTCATCTATATCCAATGGAACTATTATTTAAGACATACACATTTACATATTTTTCCATCTGGATTAATAGAATTTAAATGGAAAGAATAAGAAAATATATTTTCTTCTCCTATCAGCCAGCTGACCCGCGATTACTGCTTCTGTGTTTAGCTAGTATTGGCACTTACATCTTAACTTTGCAGTACAATTAATGATCTTTTTATGGGATTTTGTAATTTGTTAATGCCACAGTAGTCTTGTGAAAACCTCATATATGACGTCTCCTTGGTATCTTTTATTGTTTGTTTCAAACTGACGGTGACAAAAATTTCCTGTATGATATATCTAGCTTCTTTACTCCGTGTGGGTTTACCTTGCTTTGTGTCGAATTGGGGACTTTTTAATGATATGTTTTGAACAAGGATTTGTAAACTGAGTATTTCTTTGTTTGCTTGTGCAAATCCGTGTTCCTGAGTTCAATTATATTTCTTGGATTTTTTTGATGGCGTTGGCGAGTTTGGGACTTATGAAAGAAAAATGAAAGAGAAGCAAAAAACATAAGATCGAGACGGAGCCAAAAATCGAAAAAGGGATCGTAAAATTATTAAAAGGTTGAGCATTATAGACAACTACTTTGGAGGGCCAAAATTAGAGGGTTTTTTTTTAGGCCACATGGGGCCCAAATTTATTAAAATGCTACAGTTATAGAAAAAAATGGTGGAATGGTATACTTGTATTATTCGTCGTTACCAATGGCGAAAAGTGAAGAATTTGAATAATTTTTGCTATTAGTAGTGGCGAAATATATAAATTATTAGATGTAATTTGTCACAGATAGTGGCGAAATATGAAAAATAATTTTCTTACAATTCGCTATCACTAGTGGCGAAATATGCAAAAAAAATTATGTAATTCACCATTACTAGTGGCGAAATGTTTAAAAAAAATTAATTTTTTTAATGAATTGCCAATGCTAATGGTGAAATACTCAGAAGATAATATCAAGTTGCCAGTGGTAGTGACGAAAAATTGCTAAACCATACCAAATCAATTTCAAAAACAAAAAATAACAAAAATTTCTTGTATAATAAAAATCAAACTATTTTTTTAACAGCTAACATACACACAAATAACATGAAACAAATAAAAAATTAAACTATGGATATGCATACCGAAAAAAAATCACATAACAAAATACATATACACGACCACCATTACTACAAATTATGAAATAAATTATGAATGTCGTCTATGTTGCTCCTTAGTAAAATAAAGAACTGGCCTTAGATTTCTCATTGATCTTCGGTGAGGCGGCTCGGCATATTGCGGTTGTGTAGGAGGTTGTAGTTGGGGAACATCCGGCTGCGTAGATTGGTTTGGCATATCGTCGTCAGTAGGACGGTCAACATAAACTGAACTACTAGAGGAAGAACAACCCCTCTTGTACTGGTGCTAATATTTCTGGTCATATCGTAATCGCGGAAAACTAGATGGTGTATCCTCTACTATCATATCATGCCAATGATTATTGTCTGAATGTTGCATTGAAATGAACACATTACAAAATTGATAAATGATACATTTATCTTGAAACTAGATCTAACTAATATGTAATAAGTGAAAGGTGTCATCTGCGATGCTGATGCTAATGTCGATGCTGGACCTAAAGCTGATGCAGAAGGGATGCCAGAACCTGATGCCGATGCTGAAGCTGGGGCTGGGGCTGGGGCTGGAGTTGGGGCTGGAGCTGGAGTTGGAGCTGGAGAGGAAGGTATATCCATATGCAACTCGGGTGACATGTAGAAAGCATGGGGAATATCTAGCTGATGTTAAGGTACCGCCTCGATAAGATCTGGATAATAAATAGGCCTGATTGGAACAATTGGGTCATGCGGGAGAGCTCCTATACCATCTCGTCCTCATCTACGTCCTCATCCACCTCAACCCCGTCTACCTCTTTGTGCAACCTTCATTTGGGAAGGTTGAACTTGTGTAGGATCATGGATAGGATTTGGGTGGTCAAGAACCTGCTCCTCAAGACCAATCGTCCTAATCGCGGTCCGACATGTGGCAAGTATCTCTTGATCCTAAGTCTGCAAACCTCTAATATAGCACTTTACCAGTGCC
>MKEJ01036060.1:0-11731 GCA_001753735.1 Embelia ribes
TATGCTTATTTGTTTATTTATTTTTAAGTTCTATTTAGGGTTTTATATTTTTTGAGTGCTTCATATTTGCGATCAGTGGCTGACTCCGAATTTCTCGTTAGGAGGGGCTGAGTCCTACTGTTGCTCATAGTGACCTAAATTTTGTTGTTCATAAGAGACCGTGAAATGGAGAGTATTCAAAATTTTCAGAATTTATGTTTTTGTGTGTATATGGACGACCCAATGCATACATCTCTTGTATTGCGGAATTTGGAAAGGTTTGATATACGCAATCTTACCTCTGTTTCCAGTAATATTATTTCCAATGGGACGAATACGTGATTCACAAGTTGCAATGGAGGCGTGCATGACTTTAACCTATAGAAATTCAAGTTAGGGCTTTAAATTCTAACAATATAAATATGAGAAGAGGCTGAATATGAAGCTACTATGATAATTAGATACCGTGTAAACATGAAGCCATCTCCATTCAAAATTTTATGAAGGTAGTTTTCAAAATTGATGTTTGGTGGGATTGTGGTCCTCCCTGGTCCGCCAATATCAATAGTTGTGACGTTTCTGTTTAATTATTTTAGTTCTACCTAGGGTTACGGAGGATGTTAATGTGTGCCCCTTGGGCATTCCTGCTGGTATCTATTGTAACCACACTAGACCCTTTCAACTTAAAAATATAGTTAGAAATGAACAATAATCTCTTGGTTCAAGGGGAGCAATATGGTAAACTTCCTTATTTTAGAGACTTGAATAGTGTTTGGATATGTGGGTTTTCTTTGGGTTGAATCCGTAAGTTTTTCTCTTTAACTAAGCTAACAAAAAAAATAGCAAATGAAAAGCACTTACCTAGGGTTTTCTTTTATATAATTAAGAAACAAATAAAGCTTTTATAGTTTTGGTAGAAAAAATTTGTGAAATCTATTTAGAATTTCTTAGGGTATTTCTAGAAACAAGAAGACTAATATGTAACATTTTTGGTCCGATTTGAGAAACTAAGCGAGAGATATTGTTTCATTGTTCTTCCTGATCAGCCAGTCAAAACACTAGAGCCAAAGAGAGAGGGTGGTATAACTGGCTGGTGACAGACACAACATTGACGGCAGTTCCAAGCTAGGTTTTCGAGTTACTCCCACAGTCATGCATTTCACAAGCACCACAGCCATGGCCTCCTCCACTCTTTCTCCTGCTTCCTCTCTACTCTTTAGACCTCTCTCTCAGTTGTCTAATGTTGCCCTTGTTTTGTGTCCCCGTTTTTGCCTACGGTCAAATACTTTACGGCTGTGATTAGTAAAACTTGCCCTTTTTATTTAGTGATTCAGGTTCTACTTGGGGATATTGAAAATATCAATTTGTAACCTTTAGGACATTCCCAACATACTACCTATATTCAACCCGTTACTTTTAATCCATATCCATTATACTTTAAAACAGAGGCTGCTGAGATATGGAGAATGCCGAAGACCTTAAACTTACAAATAGAATTGTTTATGATCATAAATCCCCTTGTTAAGAGGAGCACTGTAGCAAAATTCATATTTTTTAGGATGTATTGGTGGAGGGTCGTTTGAGTTTAATCCTTAAAATTTGTGTTAGTGACTCATTTAGAGGCACTGGTGGTAGTGCTCTTAGCAAAGCTAGGGTTTGAATCGCTCTTACAATTATGCATTTCTCATCACCATCACTATGGCCTTCTCCATGCTTTTCTTTGTGCCCCATTTTGCCTATGGTTAAATACTTAATAGTTGCAACAGGATACTCGCACCTGTGCTCTTAAATGAGCATCTATCCTAAATTTTAGAGTATAAACTCAAGAAGGAAGTGACATTTTGAATACACGAATCTTTCTTGGCCTTCTTCGATTTCTCAAAACCTAGATATATAGACGTTATAATCATTGTCTGATCGTTTGCATGTCATATTTTTCTATAGTTGTAAAATCCTATTTTTTAAAATTTATAACCTAGATATATAGACGTTATAATCATTGTCTGATCGTTTGCACGTCATATTTTTCTATAGTTGTAAAATCCTATTTTTTAAAATTTATTTGTATAAAAAGTTATACTATATGTGTTAGTATTATAATATTATAGTTTTTTTGAAAGGATGTAAACTAAAGTCATAGGTTTTTGTTTGTTTCTTATCAAACTTATCTCATTTGTTTCCACCCACCTCTACGTGTCATTTATATGTTCTCTTAGGACACCTAGCTCATCTCACATGTTTAGTTTAGATATTTATATATGTACATGTTTGAGTATTAGTTAGTAAGTTTATATGAAAGAAGAGTTCCGGTCTTGACTTTGTACATATGTGGAAATTTAGGAAAATTAATTGTAATCACCCTCGGCTGAATTCATATATTAGTAAGTATGAATTTTTCCTTGTATGTTCCGTTCGGCCGCTCTCTTTCAATATCATTTTGTACTCCCTTTATATCGTTCAGTTGATTCCAATAATTTTATTGCTACTGAGCATGCTGACTTTTTTATAAAAGGAATTAATGTTGGATTGTGAATGGATCCTGTTATCGGCTATGTTGAACAAGCATGTAGCCAATAATCCTGGTATCGGTAGGAATGCCAGGGTGAGAGAGGTATTGTTGGGTTATGTAAGGTAACAATCCATATAGCGGGTTGACTTTGAGGTAAAATGAGCATTCAACATTTTTGTTATTTGATACATTGTCTTTCCTTTTATAAGTCTGCCTATTGGGCTTCCCAACTCACCTCATTTCTCCAACCAGTTTCAAGTACGCTGGGTTGGAAGAGGATTGGTGGAGAGTACCTAGAGCCGACCTACCAGATTAGTTGATTGAGCGGTGCATTTTTTAAAAGCCTTTTCTAAAGATAATTTGTATATAAATTTTGTAATAAAATGATATCTTTTTAAACATATTTCTTGTATTACTTCTATTATTTTATTAGCGACCTACGTTTCTGGGTTTTTACAATATGAGCTCAGAGCTCAGTGAATGGAAGAAGCAGGCAGGGCTTGAATGTTCAACTCAAGTCTCACTAGTCACTACCCGTCCAAAAGTTTAAAATTGATGCATATGCAACTCACAATCTTGGTGGTCTGATATCTGAGGTGGACAAGGATCCATGTTGCCAGTTAGTTGGAAAAAGACTTAGTTGATTGAGTTGAGTTGAGTTGAGTTAGACTTGACTTGAGTATATTTGGCTCTCAATGAAGTGAAGTGAGGGGTTTGTATTGCAGATGTTAGGAGGATACTTGATTCGCCAAGGCCTGCTTAGGTACCCTTAAGGTGGTGCTTTGTTTTGTAATAGCTTTCATCTTTCAAAAAAAAAAAAAAAAGGAGCATATTTGACAATTTATCAGAAGCATTTGTGGCGTTTGTTTTTGAATGAAAAAGGCCCACGTCCTTTTGAGGTCTTTTGTACTCTGCTTATTAAGTTAGGATCAGGTGGCTTTTGGATGGTGTTTTAGGTTTTATCTTCTTGGACTTGTTCGTGCCTTTTTTAGCCTCTTGATTCAATCTTACATTTTTGTGTTGTCTCATGTCAAATGAACCTTAAGCACATCCGTCATATTTTAGGAAGTTGGTACTTACAACTGGGCTGGCCAATTGTCTTGAAGATTCTAGTTGATGTTTTGAATTTTGAAGCTCTGTTGCACTGGGAGAAGTTCATGTTTACTACCTTTGTTCTTCCTGGGGTCTGACTTTGTGTAAACTTTAGCCTTTAGTTTACTTTATTGCTATATGAACTTGAATTTTGAATGTTTGCTCTTGCTCTATGTTTTATTGCAATTATGCTTTCTTGGTCTAGGTGGCTTCTTAATCAAACTACTTCCCGAAATGTTATTGTCTAGATGGCTTCTGGGATCAGATTACTATCTGAAAGCGTATAATTTTCTAATTAATTAATTATTTTGTGCAGCTCTACAAGATTTGGATTCACTGGAATCAGTTCCAGATCTTGAAAATTCAATGTACACGACTGTTGTTGGATACCCTTGTGTTCGACTTCTTAACCTGTCTGGGGAGATTGGTTGCTCAAGTAGGTATTAATATAGTTCACCTTGATATAATTTCAAGAAATCAAGATCTGATAAAATGTTTACTACGCATCTATGAGTTTGCTTGAGGAACCAATTCTTTTGTATTCTTAGATCCTGGCCGAGAGAAGGTTGTTGTTCCTCCTGTAAGGTTCGGGAGTGCTGATAAGTTGTCTCAGTCATCTGCAATATTGGTGCCATTACACGAACTTGAAAGTTTGTTCAATAGGTATGTCTAATTACTCATTCGGTTTGTTTTTCTACATATGTTTTACATGATTGTCAATGTTATATTTTGTGTTGTTCCTCTCTCAATAATTGGATCTCCTTGGTACACAAGATGCTTTGCTTTGATTTGTTAATTTTTTTTACTGAATTATAGACAACCCAGACGCATTGTGCACAAAAAGCGTGATTACTCTAAAATTACCTTCTGATAGCTTTTGTAATATACACTGTTTTGTGCTGGCGCATGACATGGTATGTGACATCCATTAGGCTTATTCAAAGTCATGTTCTCAATTTTAATATCAACTCTGTGTATTGTACTGGCACCAGCTTTGGCTTTAAATTCTTTTTATGTTTACGTCTCAGAATATCCAATGATCTGGATTTCGCAAAACATGTGGCTGGAGTTTTAGTTGAATCAAGACCTGAATTAGGGACTGACACGAAAGGCAAGTGCAGTTAATTTTTTATCACTAGCTTTTACAAAAGCAAACGAAGCGATGAAATACTTTTTTTTTTCTGTGTTTAGGATTTTCTCCAGATGAGAAGTTCCCGCTTGCTGAATTCTCTCCTTATCAAAACAGCATGTATCAATGGAACCCAACTGTATGTTGCAAACTACTGGTGACTTTTTGTTTCTTTGATCCCCATATGGCTGTATGTAACTTGAAAAAGAGAATATGGGCAATTGTTTTATGAGTGCAATTTGATTTGAGATGAAACAATTTGCACTTGGAGGTGGATGGTAATTGTGAACACTTCCACTTGCCATCTCTTGTGGTTGCATACTTGCCTTTTTCAGATGCTCTCTTTCAGCTATTTTCATTTAATTCTTTCCAATTTTCATGCATTATTTCTCTTGAGAATGCTCCCCCTGTAATAATGGTGAGAGTGATCCATATTTCTGAAGATTTCACTTGTATAGAAACATATTTAAAAAGACAAATCACAATTTATTTGTACCACTTGTTTTGGAAATATATTTTCAACCATCCTTAATTTGTTTCTGAGTATGTTTCCATACATGCTTGCTTAACAATATTGATGACTATCACCATTATTATGGTGAGGGCACTCCCGTGTGATGGCCACTCTTTCTTTTATCGGAAGGGCTAAAGTCTTATTACTTGTCAATTGCAGGGATCTGGTATTGTGTGGAAAAATTACAATTTTCCTATATACCTTCTTCTGGAGGGCGGTTTGTCGATCCTGACAAAGGTTTCCTTTTCTTCAGAAAATTATTTCTTTAAAATAAGTCATGTTAATTCAGCTCTATCCAGTGACTGAAGTTGCGTATCTCCTGTAGTGGTAGTTGATCTTTTTTGTTACATATATAGCCGCAAATTTTGCCACTTTGATACATAACTTTGTGAATGAGATCAGAGCATATTTCCTCATCCAATCCTTTTTGGAAAATGACGAACTGCATTTGAATGCTATTCAAATTTCCCATTAGTTTGGAAAACTATAGAGACAAGGTTGGTATTTCATATAGCAATGCTGGCAGATCCCAATCTATATATTAGGAGTGAAGCTACAGTGTGTTCAGTTAATTTCCTGATTGAAAATATGATAGTGGAAAGGGCTTTGGCTGCTTAAGTTGGGGTCTCGAGTTTGAGTCTCAATGGATGTAGCAACCTTCTTGGGATAGGTCTCCGCTATGCGCCCGACTGTACCTAGAATGATTAGTCCTGGGTTACCAAAAGGCCTGAAGATAACTTGGGAAACCAAAAAAAAGAATAGGAAGATGTTACATATAATCCTTTGAACAATATTGTATGTTGCAGAACTTGGTTATACTTCTAGCACAAAGACCTTCATGCTTTTGGTTGCCATTCCCTTGTTTTTTACTTAGTTACGGGTTCATCACTTTGTATTTTGTGACTTTATGTATTTATGCTCTATTCTGGATATCCAGGTTGCCGTAAAGAATGAAAGGAGACAGAAGGCTTACACTGCAGATGTAGTTGAATTTGATTTGGTGATGGAGGTTAGGAACTGTGATGAGGCATATTCATTGATGATCTACATGTCAATTATTTGGTTAAGTAATCCTAATTTGTGTACTTTTTTCAAATAGTAACAATTGTCCGTGTATTTTTCACCAGACAACAAAAGATGGAACTCGTGATTCAAAATCTTGTTTGCGACTGGAGACTTGCCTTCCTTTAGGTGGTTACAGGTGAAGTTGTCATTCTATTTGGCTAATTCGCTCTCCTTTTTTTTTTTTTTGAAAAAAAAAATTTTTTTTTTTAATCATATGCTGAATTTACTAATTAGAAAAATACAAAGATGAGATGATTAGAAAAGAAAAAAGGGAAAGGAGTACAGAAATTATGAGTAAAGAAAGACTTGATAACAACTTACGATTGTAAAACAAATGCATTCCAATTTTAACCATAAAAAATAGGGTAAATTATACTTTGCCCCCCTAAGGTTTCTAACAGTTATAGAAGACCTCCAGGTTTCTGAAATTATATTATATCTTCTTGATGTTTATTATTCATCACACTTTGCCCTCAAATATTTTGAGTCAAAGTGAAAGTCAGCTTATATACCAAAAATGACTTGTATATTTTCAAAATGCCACTTAATTAACTACCATTATGCAGTATTTTATATAATATAATAGGCAAAATCACAAATAAACAGTCAAATATATAGCAATATATTGAAAGTGCTATTTATATTTTTTGTCAATAAAATAAAAATATTTATCCCATCTTAGCTGCCAAGTATAATAATTGGACAAGACATATTATGAGTAGATAAAAAATATTATTATTTATTTTGTATTATTATTTGTTAAAAAAAAAATAATGTTGTATAACTATACATAAATATAATATGTTTTCCTTAAACATATTGGTCTTATTTTAATCATTCTAAAATAAATATAGTTCAAAATCAATTAAATAAGTTTATAAATTGAGGGTAATATTATCTTTTAATGTGTTAGTCAAATTTGTGTTCACACTTAGGGGCAAATTGTAATATTTTATACCTCAGGAGGTTTTAGGCAAAATGTAATTTACCTAAAAGCGAAACGGGATATGAATTAAATTCCAACCCACAGAGTAAGTTTGAAATTAAAGAATGGCCTTTTCTTTTTGGTGAGGATCAATAATTTTTTTGTTAGTACACAAACTTTAATAGTTTCCATCATAGAAAAGAATATATGGGTACATTATTCTAACTTTTCTTTTAAATTTTTGCTTTTAAATTTTTGTCGCGTGGGCTGGTCCAGATTTTAGTAGCATTCATAAAATTGAAAACAATGATAATTAATACTTCTTTAATTTTCTAAAACATCAAATCAAAACGCACAAAAATAAATCTTTAAAACTGCAACTAAAAAAGAATGGAGTAGCATTAAGCTGGCAATCCAGAATTAAATTCCCAGCTAATAGTTGCATTAAAAATAAACCATAAGTTAAAACACAATTATTTTCAACAACCTTCTACAGTGACAGAAACAACACATCGATCACTCAATAATTAAAGAGTGATTATAGAAAACAATTTTAGCTCGAAACAAAAACAAATGTGCAACCTAAATTTAATTCTGATTTACTATCGTGGTACGATAATCTTTACAGAAACAGCGCTAATCTAATTCGAGTGATGCTGATTTGTTGCTCAATGAAGTTTGCTTTAATAAGATTCGTTCGTACCGACGGTTTATCAAAATTAAATTTAACCTTTCCTCCATCAATCATTGCGAAATGTCGTAGCGAATGTGGCGGAGAAGCACGGGAACGACCACGTCTGGAGAGCTAAGCAGCGGAAGATGTCCCTCAGTCGACATGACCTCTACGATGGACACGCCACCAAGGTTCTGGTGGAGGTACTCAGAGATTACCACCGGCACTGCCAGGTCCTTCACGCTTTGGATGATGTGGCACGGGACGCTGACATGGCCGAGCAGATTCCTGTAGTCACTACAGAATATAGTATTAGCCACGCTCAGGGCGATGTCGGGCCTCATGTTGAACAAGGTCCGGCTGAATTCTTGCACGGCCACAGAATCCATGTCACCTCCAACCGCAAGCGGGGCAAAGCCCGTGCACCAGGCCTTGTAGTTCGACCGCATAGCCTCGAACAACTGGTCTAGTTCCTCTTGCGCAAACCCACCGTAATAATCAACATCGTTTAAGTACCTAATGTAAACAAAATCAAATTAAGTTCACAATTAAACATAATCAAGAGATTTTATATATACATACATGTAAGAAATTCAACATTTTACACGCAAGATAAAAAATTAACAATATTGCTATAAATAAATAAATATATTACCTATATGTAATTAGTCTCCCTTTTACTTGTTGACTGAGGAGTGAGTATATGTTCAAAATATTCATTCTAATCAATTGTGATGAATCCTATCAGCTAAATTTATTTTACGAAAAACAAGAGATTGTAATGTTAATGGAATTTTCAGTGTCAAGTAACTTTAAGTAGAAGTTACAAAACAAGAAACATTATAAAAACAAGAAATATTATAAAAATAAAAATAAAAATTAGGTACTAAAATTATTTCGTAAAAGAAAAGTAAATTTAGTACATCAGGTGTGATTTTGAATTTAAAAATTTACCTCATAACTTACACTGGGTAACTTGGATTAACTTTTTGACGAACCTTAGCCTAATTAGCAAAACTTCAGGGTTCATGCATGTACTTAACCCAAATCTCGAGGGTGTATGTGTAATTTAAGTTGTTGTTGTTGTTATTTATTTATTTTTTTTTACCAACAAATTTCAAGAAAGAGAAATGGAATGAAGAATTTCAGGGCGAATTATACCAATGGTACTTATAGTTTAGACCGAAATTCTTTTGGTCCCCACAGTTCAATTCAAATACTATCATTTCCCAACAATTTGGAATAAAGAAGGATTTAGTTCCAAAATAATCATAAAAATAATAACAGATTTGATCATTTTCATTGTAATTTAATAGTAATGAAAACTCTAAAGTGCTCAAAGTAGTAGGCAATGATTATACATGTGATTTTGAAAAGACTAATTTGCAGATATGATTTTCATAATTAAGAAAGACCTTTTATACATAAAGGATAAACCATATTATTAATCGAGATTCAGGACTATCACTATTGCTATTAAAACTAGGAGGACTAAATAAATATTTGTTTAAACTATGGCACCACTTTCGTAAATAACCGAAAGTTTTTGTCCTTATCACCACAGCCAAACTCATTACCGACATCAAATCAACTCAATAAAAAAAAATATATTTATACAAGAATATTTTTTACGGATTATAACATATTAGTTAGTTTGTCCTTCCGTTATAATAATTTTGAGATTGTAACATATTAATCAGTTTGTCTTTTAATTATAGTAATTTATACTCAAATACAGTAATTCAAGTTAAAAAAACAAATTGTATCAAGAGGACATCATAATAAGCTCAATTTCCAACAAAAATGGAGTAAATTAGACCTACCTGGGAGAGGCACCGATCATGACGATCTTGTCGAAAAGATCGGGCCGACTAATGGATGCGATGCACCCAATCATAGCCGACACGGAGTGTCCCACGAGTACGCACGACTTCACCTGTAGCTCCTCGAGTAACGCAAGCAAGTCGTACGCGTACCCCTCGAGCGTTGAGTACCGCTCAAAATCAAAATATTCCGGGTTGGTAGTCCCGGCCCCCATCTTGTCAAACAGTACAACCCTGTACTCGTCAACAAGGTGCGGAACGAGGTGCTTCCAAAAAGACTGGTCGGTCCCGAACCCATGGGCGAGGACTATGGTCGTCGCGCCCGACCCGACTATCTTCACGTTGTGTGCTTCTTCGACAACTCCCATGGCTATGAATGTTTTTGTTGCTTAAGTAGTGTTTTTTTCTTTATGTTTGTGTGATGGTTGTAATACTATTTTGTTAGCGCGTTTGTGGAGGCTAAAAGCACCACATATTGCTGATATTTCTCCTCTGTGAGCGGATATGTGTGTCATATATTTCAATGGTCTGCGCCTACATTACATACCATGTCCCTTTCAGTAAATACAGGACCCAACAATGTGTAATTAAATATTTTATAAACATAATTATTCCCAGCATACATTAATGATGAGATTATTATTATTATTATTTATTTATTTATTTATTTATTTATTATGTAAAAGATATGACTTCTCAAAATGAATAGCTATTATTAATCCTTATAATTATTTAAAAATTAAAATAGGATAAATGATTTAATGTTGTGAATCATACTATAAAGCAAATAAAGTAATGTGCAAAAAATTAAAATAGCAGATGCAAAAATTACGTGTTTCAACTTCAAGTTAACCCAAGTTTAACTTGGACCTAATATACAGGACTAAAATCGATGCGTACTTTTATTTATATAAATGAGGGATTACATAGTATTATAACATATAAAATAAAACTTGTAATTTGGATAAAACTGACTCTATTTTCACACTTATTTTTTCTCATTTTCTTATTTTCTACGTATTTTTTCTTCTTCCACAATAGACTATTTATACAACAATGGAGGATGAGTTATAATTCAATAGCAGGCCATACTTGCATTAGCGTATAATATTTTTATTTAATGATTGAACTTCATATTTATATCAGCAACAATAAATATCAAATCAATAATTCATAACCATCACAACATTTTTGATATTTTTTGTATTGCATGGTTGTAACGGTAACACTACACCCTTCATATTTACTCCACCTACCGTTTCACAAACAACCACAAGTTATAACACTTTTACGACTACTTGCGGTCCTACTTATATTCGGAACCAAACAATATTTCTGGTAGGAGATTGTGACTAGTCAAAACGAAAACAAAGGCCGAAAACAGAGGAGAAAAAAGAAAAGAATGATTGTCCAATTCCATGCCAATATTTAAGTTTGGTGTGCCATGTATTCTTTTGAGATCTAAGAACAACACTCAAAAAATAAAAGTGCCCTCCTAGGCAAATGGTATATTGTTGAGCATGATTCATTGATTTGAGGCAAGTCCCTGAATTTAGTACCACCTACCATGAACCATTACCAACTCATTTAATTTATTTCCTTGTTAGTAATAGAAATATTAAGCAAGTGATAAGCACGTGCATAAGATGACCACCCAATCAACTTTTAAGCATATCCATTTTCTACTATAGCTATCATCACGTGAAGCTAGCAACTGTGGAGAATAATAAACGAAACCTAACAAAAGAAGAATAAATTTCAATAATTCAAGGACCCTTAGTGCTTAATTATTCTAGGCTCTTGTCCCCATCATTTACACTATGGTTTGAAATGCCAAGACAAGATTTACAACAACTCTTGACCTTTATGGCTCTTTAAGTTTTACTTTTATTATTATGTAGCTCACTCCACTATTTTTGGCCTCTCTTGCTCGCAATATATGCACATATTTTATTAAGAAGTAAAATTTTATACATAATTGTATATAATTTTTTTTTTTACATATTATCACATATATATATA